>DWEC01003931.1:0-10209 GCA_018245735.1 Microceris miodesmiata | reverse complement strand
CGTGAACTCCCTCAATTTATTCACTGATCGGCATTGCATAAGCAGGCAGTGGAAGAATGCGGCGATCGAATACGCGATGCCAAAGACAAATTTGAGTAAATTGTGGCATTCCGACTCGTTTGGCTTCTCTACATCTTTGGCACGGTTGTGGTTTTCACCATTCTTTTTGAATTGGGCACTAGATTTGCATATCACATCTTCGAGAATTCGAAGCAACATTGGCAGGATTCCGTTATTAATCAATTTGGCACACAAATCCGAATGTGTCAGGACCTGGTCCAGGGACACTATTAATAGTTCTGTTAAAGCTACTTTTATTCTGGATAATTCTAGAGACTCGTAAGCTACAGACTGGACGGGTAAGGAACCGAATTGCAAGGTACATAGATTTTTTAAAGAAAAGTTTATACACTGCATAGATATCTGTGAACCCTCAGAGCCGGAGAGGCTGCTCTCCGCTTTACAAAGCTCTTGTAAGAGGTCTGTTATGATGAGAGTAAATTCGAAGGTGCTGATCTCACAATTGATAATTTCCCTGTGTCTCTCGTTAATGTAATCCTCTGCTTTCGGCTTACATTTTCGTGGCGTGTAAAACGGATCACTGTACAGCGTGTCATTGGGGAACTCGTTGGACGAACGAAGCGGGGAGTTAAAGTACTCAAAGCCATCGTTGGGCGTGCACACCTTGATGGCCATAGATCGGTTCAGGATCTGAAGGTCGTCGTTGGAGTCGCCCGACTCCGTCGACACTTCGGAATTTATAGTGGACAACTTTTTTGTTTTATCGTTTTCTAATTTAGATTGTCCGTTGTGTTTCGACCTGCGTGAAAATCAATTGATTAATTTTTATGCAACATTTACTACGGCACCTAACCGTCAACATTTAAAAAGAAGGGGAATTAATCTACATCTTTAGTTCCCAATCGAAGCTTCAAGCTACCCTCGGAGAGAGTAGAGAGATGTTAAAGGAGGCGCAATAATTTTGCATTTTCAAAAGATAAAAATTCACAGCCAAATAAAACATCATGATATCATCACACATCATGATCGAAAGAAGAGGTCATCCTCTTGCTTTGAAATAAAACAAAAATTTTCTGCAAATCCTCATTATTACAATACTACATCATTGTTATCATATTCAGGGCTTTATATCAAAAATATCTTCTACTAAGGTGATTTTTTCCCCAACTTGATACAATTAAAAATCACAAACAAAACAAAGTTCAGGAAGCATTTATGAAGAAATGAGGGCCGATTCGACTGTAAATGATAGCAAACAGGTTCTTTATCCGACTGTAAGGAGAGGGTTATTAGCTTTGGGTTGGGTTTTAATTAAAAGTATCTAACGAAATCATCTTGCTGTCGATAACCTTGCGACCACAACTAATATTATTTCAATGTGGGATATTTTACGTCCCGTATATAATATATATATTCAGATATTTACCTTCCAGTTGCAGAACTTCTTTCTGACGAAGATGCCGAGTTGAGTTTTGAGAGTTGGCAGGTGGACCTTTGTTTGGACCATATTCTGGAAAACGCTTTGACATTACACATGTTGAAGGTTGAAAAATAAAATACAAAATAACGAAAATAAGGAAACATTATACACATACAGTATAATGTTAATGATCAATATTAAAGATACAGATATTTGCTTCTTAGCGCTCTTTGCCTACCCCTAAAGGTACCTGGCGTAATTATACAGTAATGTTTATTATTACTGGTTAACAAAAATTTATTGGTGTACTTTCAGAGTGAGAAGGTTTAGAGTCACAGTCTGCCACGCTGGTCGTGTGCGGCTTGACAGGCTTCCCATACGTCTACTGTTATAATGAGCTCAAAGGCGCGTTTCAGTGATAGAGTGACGCTTAAATTTTAAAATGTACATTTTACACCCAGAGAAATGTGGATCGGAATCCAATATACCAGCCAGCAAAATTGGAGAGTAGGCAGATATGATGATGAGTTTTAATTTTAAGCGTTATTAAGCTTACACAAAGTAATTACTTCATGCATAATTCGATAGAAATGTATAGTACATGTAAAATAATAGAGTAGTAAGCACCAGAAACGGGACGCGGCCACAAAATTAGACTATACGTAATGTAACACTAGGATATGCTCACACGAATTGTTCGCGCTTGTTTGTTACTTTCATAACACACAACCGGGTCACGTTTCAAGAGGCTGTATCTACATCCTCCCCAAGTGGGCGGACTACGTCAGCGAGCCAAACTCCCCGCTCTTGACTTTCGCCCATCTTTTTTGCGGCATTTTCCAATTTTTTCACACATTTGTCGTGTCGTGCAATCATTATTGGAGTCATGGTTATTAAATATCACAACGAAACACATTCTACCAGAATTAATACAACCGTTCAGTTAAATCTAATCTTACCTTCAGAATATTTAAATATTTCCATATAAATTTATTATAGAATTTTTTTTTCTTCGTATTTGAAAGTAAAGTACGTTTTAGGTTCATCGCATATGATTAATTTAGACAAAATGTTTTGTATTTAAAATAGACGGTTATAATCATTCATAAAAATTATTATGGAACCGACATACATATATTATGTGTCGTCTAGTAACCAATATGACATTCGAGTAGCATGATACAGTAAACCCTGGAAGTGGTCTCTGCACGGGTAGCTCAGGGCAAAGCAAAACATATTATAGTCTTCTGTCGGGAGGAAACGGGTATTCCTTGTAAGTTTCCAGTTGATTTCTGCGTGTTATAAAATCAATACATTTTTACAACACACTGAACATTCTGAACGAATACTGTTGAATGGTTTCGCAACTGGCATGTTTTTTATGGACTGGTAGCGGTAACATATCGATGCTACAGTCTTATTTACTCAGTCGACAGAGAACAGATAAGGGCACAATTTACTATTTTGTCAGGTCAAGATAGATTAGACAATACCAGGAATACATAATTTAATTACACGTCGACGTTATCGAGTTCTTCTCGTTGTTTGGGTGCAAAAGGTTATATTTTTAGATTTATATACTTCTGTTAGTCTCCATTTGTCCAGCGTGGCAGACTATGGTCCATGAGAGAGGAGACCCGTATTTAATAGGGAAATGTTAAACGAGTTTCTCACCAAAAGAGTTTCTAAAACACATAACTTTTTATTTGCGTTTTCTTTAGGTGCAAGGGAGAAAAACAAACGAGCTGGGACAAATATCGTGCGAAGATTGACGACATGGATCTCTGCAATGAAATTTCAATAGAATTATTAACGCCCATTGGGAGCTGGTTACCTGTCGGAGAATAGCTGGTGGATGGGCGTGCGCGGCGAGGGGGCGCGAGGGCGCGCCGGGCCGCCGCCGCCCACCGCGCTCAGCTCACCGAACAGCCATATCAGCACCGAGCTCAGCTGTCGGCAGCACGACAGACCCTGAGCAAATACCAACGTTTTTACCACATGTACTTTAGTTATGTTCAGTCTTCAGAGACTTAAATAATTCGGTGCTTTGCATTTAAAACTTTATAAAAGAAATAAAAACACCCTAACAACGAAAATGGCTTTGTTCAGGAGCAATGAACAGAGAATTACCGAAACTTCATCCGAATCGAACCCTCCAATATTTCAACTTCCTAACAGTTGACGTGATTCTGTAAATAATTGCAGTACTATTGATATCATTTATATTTCAATAGCTTGACAAAAATATTTTGGAGCTCTTCTTATTAAAATATAAAATCCATGAAACAGTAGTCTTAATCACTTCTATGATACTATAATCTGTTTTTAGATAATACAGTAATCTAATGTTCTAACCCTTTTTCATAATAGATTATAGACTTTAGAGGCACCAAAGGGAAATTTATACGAGTACATTTACTTTATCTGAATAACATATTTCTTGAAATAAGGAAATGGAATTTGTGAGAAATTATTTTTCTTTAATTATACAGATAAAAATGGAAGCGATACCCACCACCAGATTTTGTTTGCTAAAACTTTCTTATGCCCGATAACGATTCAGTTAGTTGCTGCGTGTTACCCGTAACAGTCACAGTTATTTTCCAACAAGTAGTGACAATGTCTGCTGTACTCAACTATTTACATAATCAAAAAAATAACGATACTAAGTTGAGACAAATCGGACACGGCCATCTGACCTGGAAGTAGACAAAGTCTGTGCTATACGCTGTGCTGGTCGACGATTATAAACTTCTATATGTACACTCGTAACAAAACTCCTAACTGACTGGTGTCTGTACATAAAGGATCTTTGTTAACTATTACTTTGTTAACGCAAGAGAAGCCAAAACAATGATTTTTAAAATTTTTGTCTATTCGTCTGCGCGTTTGTGGACGCTACTCGTACATTCGAAAACGGCTCAACCAATGTGGGTAGTTGTCACTGTTTTATTGTGGTAAGCTTATTTTAACATTTAGTGTTATTTCAGCGAGCCTATTAAATAAGCCTCAATTTAGGGTAGAAATTGATAGGTCGTGCGCGGCCAGGTCGACATAAAGAAAATCAGGGACAGTCCAAAAACTGAAATCTATGTTTACGAAGTCCCATGCAACAGCCCGAATTATATACATTTCTAAATATTTGTTATAAAGACAATTTTATATCGAGACACAGAACAAAGAATATAGTTATGCTTTTCTTACCAATACACCTTTTGTTCTGTGGCGAATTTGAAGCCATTGCGCGCTTAGCGGTAAGCGTCACTAACCACTGTACTAATATACAAGTCGATGTTCAAAAAATGGCTCTAATTGATATCATCATACAACGATCAACATAACTGACGTCGTAATGGGCCGGCGGTGGCGGGAATAGCATGATGGATACATAATACATCAAATTTTGCGGAGAGGTTAGTTTTAAAGGGTGTCACGGCTCATAACGACGGTCGTAGAGCAGCGGTTATCGCGGGTCGCGCAAACTGCCGCATGTAACTAGCACTAGACGTGCACTTAAGTCTTCGATCTATTGCCGAGCATAAAACCCTTGCCTGAGATGCTGCATTTGGAAAAAAAAGTAATATGTGAACAGGACTTTGGATACATTGAACAATGGATTAGCAACGAATGTCAGTGAGCCCATCTAGGAATGCCATTGATTCATCGATTCGCAATTGGATCACCATTGCAACTCAATTGCAAATAAACAACACTTAAGTAGCCGCATACTTCGCTTTTAACGCTTTAGTAATAGATACCAATTCCGCATGCACACTCCACTGATATACCGCACGAAGCTGATACAATTACAATTTGCGATCCATGCACTGAGTTTATCTTTGTTTATCGTGTCCTCTTGTAGATACACGATAAACCGATAGTTTAATTTGTTAAAGATTACATCGGCCACAAAACGCAACAATGTTACTGCTACCGCAAAACTGCTACCGCACTGTACGCACATTGCTATTGGGTATGCACTTGGCAAAAATGTGCGTCATAAAAATTCAACAAAAACTCGACAAAAACATATTCTTATACAAAACTATGATACGCTTAATTTGAAAAGTTGTATGGATCAAGACAGCGGACGTTATTCCCATTGGTCTGTTGAGCCGGGGACTGTGAGTTCCAATAGTAAACCAAGCGAACATTTGTATGATGAGCACGATGTTTCCCTGTGATCTAGAATTCTCCTTGTAAAATATAATGACATAATAGCGAGGTATGGATGCATCAGAGGCAAGGGCGGGAAGCAACGGTAGGCGGATTCATATGGCGGGAAACAAAACTATCGAAGTCCGTGATAGGATCAATTCAGAGTTTGATAATTACAGTTGTTTATGATATCCCTGTCCATGTCGCTTATAAAGTAGAACAACTATAAAATATTCTTAATGTTTACGGTAATTAGTTTTTAGCAAAAAAATATGTCAGTTTCTTATGAGACTATTCAAACGTGATTTCAACATACTTCCACTCCTAGAGCCTTGAGCAGCACGAGACATCTCCAGGCGACGCCCCCCAGCAGGTACTTCCGCAAGATTTCAACCGAACTTTGGGCGTTCGCTCGGCTCAATAAACTCGTTGGCTTTGTACTGCTCTCCTCCAATTTATTGTCTGTTACAAAATTGTTATATAAACTTAAATTTTACACAGAAATACTTATGATACGAATACAACGGCTTATATACTGAACTATTTAGTGCAGAGTAAATCAAGAAACTACTGCCTCGTCGATCAAGTGTAGGTATATAGCACGACTGTTGATCGGTTCGGTTCACCGTTGGATTTTATTAGGATTTTCTAACTTGCAGATCCTGTGTCTCAAAATCTGGATTTGTGCCCGGTGTGTGGCAATAGGCTCACCTAATGGGAGGTAAACGCAACAGGTGAAAGATGGCAATGTATTGCATTCTTCTGTCTACCTCTTCGGGGATTACACGCGTTAGTTTACTTTAAAGTAAGAAACTTTAATTTAACACTCAATAAAACTTGCGTACCTTAAAAATAAATACGCCATAAGGGACTTGTCGTCATGATAATGTAACAACAATTTTGATTTGTTAAGACCGCGTCTGTAAATATCTGGGCAACTTTATCCAATTATGCACAAATGATAAGTAATGATTCTGTTTTGTTCAAGGGTTATCCAGGAAAGTGCATAACTCCTACCTGTGGCGTTGTTGTCGACGGTGGTGAGCGCGGCGGCGTGCAGGTGCGGCAGTGGCGCGGAGTAGTGCGTGTGGACGGAGGAGGTGACGCGGTGGATGCCGCACAGCAGCTCGCAGCCCACCAGCGTCACCACGCCGCTCACAGGGCTAGCAGAACAGCGTGATTATTATTACTACATTCTGCTGCCTACTCCTTCGGGGACTACAGGCGTGAAGTTACGTTTTTTAATGAATGTTTCGAGATAATTTTGACCTCGAACATTAAAATATTCGTGAATCGCATTTTCTCAATTTAAATGCATTACGATTTATACAAGTTTAAAATATAGGACAAAGCGCTCGCACCAAAACTTTATCAAGTCCTTCGCGTCGCCACCGTCGTTGAGTCTGATGAGGAACTCGGCCAGAAACAAATCCAGCCAAGTCGATTTCTAAAAATAAAAACACATCGTTTAATTAAAATGCTCGAATTATAAATTTCGATATTAATAGTCTCAATCATTCGATCATTCATTTCGCATCCGTGGTGTAGCAGAACAACATTTATACAGCATGTACAGCGGCAGTGAGTCCTGCTGTATAAAAACCCACTCACCGGAAGGAAGGAGCTGTGCAAACACGATTAGTCAACACCGATGAATTTGGGTGTGAACGAAATCAAACAGCGATAAGAATAAGACAGTTTATTATGTACACTCGGAGGACGTAAATAAACTACGTGACACCGGCTGGCGTGTGAAACAGTTAGCCTTAAATATATTGGTAGGTGGAGAAAGAACTAATCGCTAATTTTAAAACATGTTTGCATAAGATATTTATAAATCTACACACTGCACCATTTTGCATTAGTTTTCTAAAGATCGCCTCGAAAAAAATTTTAAGTTTTATAAATTCGCTGATTATTTTTAAGGACGCCACCTCATAAGTTCCCGTTTCCGCCTTGAAAAAGTGGTCCCAGTATAACTTGAGAGCGTCGGACTCCTCCTCCGCTGCCATGCTTCGCGTTCCTCAACCTGCCAACAAAGCGATAATCAGACACTGATTAGGTGGTTGACCTACTAATTGCTATCTCTTTTTTTCTTGTTTGTCTACCTTTCATCATAATACCTGACTTATTAGGAAAATAAACTGCTCATAAAAGTTTTTTATTACTTCCAGTTACGATAATAGATGACATTAAGACTCAAAGGCTACATTGCAGATAACATCATTTCTTTGTGATTTAAGTAGCCGACTATTAAAAAGTGGTTGGGCTAAATTAATTTCGTAATTCCGGAATCAAGGAGACGCGAGTGGACTATGATTGTGAAGAATAATTCCAGAATAAACTAGATGTTTACGTGAATTTATTAAAATATTAATGTGATAAAGCAAAACGTGAACACAAATATGCAAAATATGTCATAAAACAGTATGTATCGTAAGGGACTGTGAACAGGACGGACGACGGAATTAGTAATTGTTGAGTAATTGACTTTCAACTCGCATCAGTCGAGGCACGACTATCAAGAACATTCAAACAAGTGCTAGCTTCCTTCCGTATTCGCTATGTGTGTAGTTATGAAAGAGAAGAATTCCAGAGATCTTTGTGACAACACAATATACTAGGCAAAGTACTGCGCTTAATTTACGAGAGTGAAACTAATTTGAAGAGATTTTTTCTTCTACGTAACATAAATAACATCACATCTCTAATGCCCGAAGAGGTAGGCATGCGAGTGTTAAAAACTCTCAGGTTTCACCAGTTACATTTACTTCCCACTATAGAATAGGGGGTGATACTATTGCCATACATTGGCTTAGATTAATTTTAATTTTCCAAAACGTTTACTTAATTCCTTATTTCAAGAACACGTAAGATCCTAAAACTTAAGCGAGACCACAAAATTTAATCGTAAGTAATTATTTTCTGAAGTCCACAGGGAGATGTGATCAAGTCCCTTTCAATAGAAGCCAAATATCTGGCCAGAAAATTGAATAATTAGGTATCCTTTTTTATTTATTTGACCACAAAACATAAGTAGACTTTGAAATGTTAGGCACCTTATATACACGAAAGAGCAGCTTATCAATTTCAAACAATGTCCTCTCGTGGCACGCCTCACGTTGTATGTACCCTGAGGTCAATCTGTGCCAATAAAATTACGAGATTCGCTACATTGAAGCTAATGTGTTGCGATGATAAAAATAATAACATTACGAATAATAAGTCGCTGCATTACTTCGTTAGATTCTCTGAAAATTAATTACAATGTGAACCGAACAGAAGTAGGGTAAAAGTAGGCATACAGATTTGGGTACGGAACCAGTAAATCCAAGATCAGAGGACGGTGAGAACCGATTGAGATAAAACATGTTAAATGTTAAGTAAAACTTACAATATATTAACAAAAAAATCGCACCTAGATCGGTTAAGCTGTTTCTGAGATGAGCGTGTATAAACACACAAACAAACAGACCACAATTCTAAAAATCATTGTGTTCGATTCTATTGCGTTCATAAAGGTTTTTAATAGGACCCCCACTTTTTATAAATATTTTTTGTTTACACAGATCTCTTAGTTTTAGACTGCTTCGTTAGTGAAGTGGTTGCAAGCGCGACTGCCGATCAGGAGGTGCTGGGTTCAACTCCCGGGTCGGGTGCTAATGGATTTTTCTAATTTAGATTGTCTAGTAGTAGTAACTCGGTGTCTGGAATCGTGCCCGGTGTATGGCAATAGACTCACCACCACTCATATGGGACTTAAACGTAACTGGTGAAACTTGGGAGTGTGCCACACTCCCTTCGGGGATTACAGGCGTGAGGCAAACGTTTTGTTACGTTTAGCTTTATTAGCACTATTAGAGATTTATACATTACCCCACCCAATACTACATGCCTTGTTTTCAGCAGTTCGACAAACGAACAGAAAAGATACTACTTGAATGGAAAGTATATACTTAGGTAGCTGTTACCCATGTTTCACCATGCAATGATTCAAGTACATTATTTCCGACTAAATACATTACAAATTCGTCTAGGCGGCACCACTATAGACCTCGCAATTGCAATCGCAATCGCAACATACGAAATGTAGGGTATTATGTTTTTGACTTTCACATATCATCTAATTCGAAGAAACTAATGAAAGGTACGAGGGGCTGTTGACATACAAAGTTGCATGAAAATAACCGGCTCTCAAATACTACCTCAACTGGTTTTTTTCATTTACTGGTTTGTGGTATTTGACTTTGGTATTTAGATTTACGTATAATGATTAGTGAGGAATGAAATCAACAGTCATATTATTACATCTTAACAGCGGAAGATTGGGGGGCTTGTGTAGCGATCAACTATTTACCGGTCTAGAATTGATGATCTAAACCAATTACCGATTCGAGTGGTCGGTAGTTACTTACGCAAACAAGAAGCGGGGAATGTACACAACAACGCCAGCGCCTTTATAGACACGCGGCGCTAGCTCTCACTATTGCAACACTCATTCGACCGGTGCACAACACAAAACATAATAATAGTCTATTTATTTATTACGTTTCATCCGATTTCGCGGTAAAAACTAACATTTACGCATAGCGTTCACTACTGTTTGTTTT
>DWEC01003930.1:0-10210 GCA_018245735.1 Microceris miodesmiata | reverse complement strand
CGCTATAGATATGATAGCCCGGGAATACCGCCACTCACCAATAACACATCACGCGGTATTTCCCGGATCCCTAACTAAAATCGTGCTCAGCTCAGAACATGCGAGTGTACGTAATTGCGTGAAGTTAGATGTTCATTTGCGGCTCTATATTGTTCATAATTGAAACAAAAGGTAGAGTTCAGCGGTCATTGATGTTAACGTGGTGCTAATGTTTTACAGCCTCGCTCGGAGCACCAGGCTAGATCGGTTACGGCCACGTCTATGGCGTCTGTTGTCTTTAGAATCTTAACAAGTCGCCTAATTACTTACATGTATAGAGCTTAATTGCTTTATGTCATTTAGTATTATTATACCTAATTGCCATTTATAATTTGGTATCAGTTTTTTTTTCACATAGCACTAACATTGATTTTACTGTTCATGAGATCATGTGATTAGTTTATTATATAAAATATTTATTTATTTATTTATTTGTTATATCCGATTTATATCCAATTATATTTATATCCAATTTAATGACTATTCTAGTATAATCTCTCTCTCTAGACTAGTCTCCAATGTAATATGATTACATTATTAAATGGTTTTAGCCACATGACAAAGCTGTAATTAAGATTGCTGGCTGGAAATAAGAAATTTTTCTGCCAAGCGTGTGTAATAGCGTCCAATATATTCACGTTGAAGACAAGTTATTTATCATATCCGATTTCATCCATCGGTTAACTTGTTTTTGTGCGGTGACCGTAAAATAATCAACCAAAATTGCCAAAAACTATTCTTTTCATCACTAGCCTAGCACGTAGCGACTACAAGGTTCCACATATAAATTGTTCCCGTATATGTATATGTATAGATTTTATCTTTTGATTAATTTATGTAACAATAATGAGCACCATTCTTACTATTGAACTATTGACATTATGATGACTGGTGATTTTATTTTTTAATTTGCAAGTAACGAGCCCTTTCAATTTGTTTCTTTGTTGAGAAACGGAATTATGACGTTCAAAGTCCCGATATAAGTGCTCAATCATTTTAACGTAATTATGCAGTGTCGTGATCGCATCGCTTGTGAATGCGGTAGAGTTGGGCTACTTTAATCAAATAAAACGCATTGGCCGGTGGCGCGGCAGTTGTCGCGCGGCTCTGGTCTTATCGCAATTAGCCAATTACAATTTTCGATTACCACGAAGCGTGTCTGCTGCCGGCAGCCGCATACAGGTTTTGTGGGTTTTACGCGGCGACGCACCCGCAGGGAGTATACGGGTGGTCAGCTTTTTACATTCAGGGTTCGACTCGCAACTGTCCTCGCAGTTCACGATACCTTTGCATACCTTTTTTGATTGACTAAATTTGAGATGGTATTTTGGTATTAAATATCACATTTCATGTGATATTTACTCAATTTTGAATCCTCTCCTAAATAGAGTGAGTTTATTTTATTTTTTCATTGTATGTTGATTTGCTATCTCTGAATTTCTATTTCGTTGCTATGCCTTCAGTTGCTTATAAATTGTTGCAGTTGTTAATAGGTGTTAGTAATTGTTGATAAAAAAAAGCCCGGCTTCCTTTTAATGCCGGCTTCCTTACTTTTGTGGAGTGTTACTAAGAAGGAACATGTGCTACTCAAAGTAACAGACTTTAAGAAGCTAGTATTTTGTTATTATGATATATTAATCCCTTGACACATCGGGCTATCGCTGCTTAGCTCGATGATATATATCTGGTGGTTGCCATTGGCAGCTAAACAATAAATTAATTTATGCTAAACACATCTAGTTGACTGCCGGCCACCGACTCGCCTCCAGCCTATTAGCGAACTGTATCGCGGTTACCCACGGCCGTAGGAGCGTTCTCCAAGATTTATAAGTCACGTTCTAGAAAGTTCGTGCTATAATCTCTGTTATCGTCAAGATTGATATTTTACATTCCGAATACCTCAATTGTAACCTTGATCTCAATCTCCGAGCGGTAGCACACATAAAAGCTTTCGTCCTGGGGCAAATAACAGACATTTTCATGACTGTCACTAACTAAATAATATCCAGACGTTAGAATTATAATTCATATTTGTCCTAATAGTCTTAAGTCTTTTAATATATTCCTAAAGTGAAATCGCCAGAAGGTCTTCAGGTTCACACAAAATAATTTATGGATAATATATGCGAATGAACCGCGAAGATTCAATTGGACAGATATGTATGTATGTATATTACCCGTCATCATAGTCACTGTTGTAAATGTTGATTTGTTAAGCAGATTAAAAATGACTTATTAAAGAGAAGTTAGAAAAAATGAAAGTTAAAACTTGGAGCAGTAGTCCATATATGTATACATTAGTAATAAATCGATCTTAAAGAGGGCCCCATGATCTCACCATGGTTATTATACGCCACACGAAGTCCAATAGAAATTTTCTAGGATTTGTACCGTCCATCAGAAGACATGTTCGGCTGTCGGTTCCCATTGTTGTTATTCCGTCCATCAAAGCGCGGTAAATCAACCAGATCAGAGAAATCTCTATCAAACTTGATCAGTGCTGCTCTCAACAAATGTCTATGCATTCGCAATCGAATTGCAAACAAGCATAAAGAATCTCGCGCATAACACCTTCAGAACTTGCAATTGCTCTGCTAATTTTGTATCAATAACTATTTCTCTTCCATTATTCATTTTGTAATTATATTCGAGTCAAACATTTCGTAGTCTTAAACGCACTCGTATATTTACAAATTGAAAGTGCTGCTCGTTAGCGAACCATTTATATCAATAGCCGGCCGTTGAGCTACAGATGATATCTCAGCTGCATTACCGAGATTTTGCAGAATTGCGTTCACATTCAGCTTGGCTTCAGTTATTCCGATCGCCACCACGTTACGTCATTAAATAGGACAAATTTAATGGCGATTGTTAGCGGTCCGTATTATATTACAGTTTTTCCAAGTCTTTCATAATAATGGTCTTCGTGTTGATCTTTATCATCATAAAAATGATATATATTGTTTTTTTAATAAATGTGACAACAGCTTTATTTTAATGACGCAGAAATCCATGTAATAACCTACCACGTGCAATTACGTGAATGCTTTTATTTTTGAATTTCCTTTCTCGCTTTGGATATCAAAACGGAACAGTAGGTATTAAGAATTCTGATTGTGCATTGCGGAATGCATGCTCCCTTTACGATCAGCTGTAACAAGATCGGTAATGGGTGTTTTAATTTTCTTAACCCATATATGTATTTCATTATACTACGCTTCTGTCGATGTGCCGTCGGGATTTTATAGGGTTCATAAAAATGGATGTTTCCCGTTTGATATTGCACTTTCGAATATTGCTTCGCTCGAGAGATACATTGTTTCTTACACTTTTATGTGTTGTTTATTTATCGTCTTCATGATTAGGTTTTACGTTTATACAACAACACGAAACATACAAACCTTTTCCTTATAATATTTTAATTAACTTGCCCTCGTAAAGTGGTTATATAACAACGCTTAAATGATCGTATATTGAATTTGTGGATTGAAATATTTCGTTTAACATTTGAATGATTGATAATATCGAAAATAAAGGTTAGAAGAAGTCGGCCAAACATCGGTTACCTATAATAATATTAATTCTTCGTATTACGACATCCGTAAATGATTTAGCGTTAATTATTAAAATCGTAAAAGTTATTAAGTGAACTGCAGAAAATAGATTATACCCGAGAAATTGTTGTACAAAATGATTTGTGCAGTTTAATACAACTTGTGTGAGGTTCTTAGCAAGGTTCTTTGGTTACGATATTTTGTTCACAACATGTTGTCAAAAGTTGTGTAACTAAAATATTGGTAGTTCTAATTTTAGAAATTCTCTCAACACACCCTTACATACTTTAGAGAGGAACAATGTCCAACAGGAGAACAATAAAATGGTTGATGGTGACTTTAACAGATACAAAACGTATGTAGGTATTATATATCATCTACCAGGCGCATCTATAAAACGAACATGTTGGTACACTATAGGATATATGGCAGGCAGACGATAATCGTTTCGTTCCTAGATTCTCAATGATTCCAATTTCATAATTGCACTATAAGGCATGACTATTGCAATGTATTCATATTTTTAGTAGTGTGGGAATCTCCGAGGACTGTACACAGTTTGATTAGCGGCGTGAACACGTGCGCGGTGACGAGTTCTCCTAACTCGTAACTGTATTGAGCTTTAAAGTGCATGGATGTGCTGAAGTATTTTCATCTCCCTAACTTTGATCACAATTTACCCGCCGTTTTAGTGCAAGCACATTGCCTTTATCAAAGCGCAGCATAATCACATCCGTAAATAGACGGTTACAAAACATCGTCCAACGCCCCCCACTCACCGAAAGCTCGCACTTGTAATCCAATATCAAAATCGGTAATCTATTAAAACGTGCAGTTGGAAAGTTATAGTGCCCTTGTTGTTTTACCTTGATGTAGGCCGATAGCCAAGACATTTGCAACATCGTCGTAAAATATCGCCGTAAAATACTATAGTTTCAATCTACCTAGCCATTTTCGAATTGAAAGTTAAAAATGTTTTTCTGCCATGTCTATCAATTACTAGACTGTTTTGCATTGCACCGAGTTAAGTGAGCACTTATTTTGCTATAGAGTTATTTGTTTTAATATGAGTTTTTTTAATCGATTTAGGTGTGATTTTATAATTGATGCACCTTGATAACTACTTCAGTTTTACTACTAGCTATGTACTGTTGAGTCGACACTATTGACGCTTTGCGCCAGACGGGCAAATAAATAAAAACGTTTATCCCAAATATTTCTTTCCAAACAGTTCATAACAATGTCGTGAGTACAATACATTTGACATTAACCGCGTTTATGAAACGCAAAATAAAAACTCGTGTGTTGTTATTATCGAAACTAATAACGTATAAGTTACAGCAATGTACAGTTGTAGTACGAGGAGGTATGTAGGTGCCTCCCATAACCACAAGCTCTTGGATATATTCGTGTGGACGTCTTTTTGTGTTGATCTCATTCTGTCTGTCGGACAATGGTCTAACTAACAATAAGAAAAACTGGGAGATTTTCTTTTGTTGGCGCTGCAGCGCGTGTGCCCGCGCCCGCGCAACATCACTTGATTGACGTGTTTGTTCTATTTAATTGCTTCTGTAATGAGATTCAATTTTTATTGAGTTTTTATTGTACGCCCATACCACGTACGATGGTTAAGTACTACGCCTTCTGCGCGATACGCTCATGAAACCTTATATAGGCTTACCTTAATATTCCGTGGAGTCGGTTTAATTCGACAAGACGTTTAATAACGACCAATTATATACGCGTAACGTGCTTATGATTTGCATTTAATTCGTCGGTTACGTGCGCGCGCGCCATTGCCGCCGGTGACATGAGTGTCTGTCACATTGGGTATTTCAGTACTGCTTTACTCGAAGAATATATCTTATTGAGCAATAGGAATCTCCAAGTACTGGTACGTACTTTATTCACCTGTTACATAATAAACAGTTTATTTTTTTAATGGTTTTTATTTTTTTAAAGGTTGTTATTTTCATTTAGTACAGTTAGCTTTAACTTATAATAACCTTATTAGAGTTAAATGGAGATTGTTAAAGGTAAACCCCGGATATCACATACATAGATGCTTAATATATTATGCACTGAGCTCCAGAAGATTTTCAAGAGACCATCTTTTTACGGTTAGACGGTGCTATAACATTTTCTTCATTTCATTCACTTACATTGCCGATTTATTGGGTACCGCGATTCAATCCGAGTTGTTTTAAAGTAAAAGCTAATTAATGGCCAGTAAAAGCGCTTCTCTTCTAAGTAATCACATCAAGCGGCTGCAGTTATGTGCGATCATTAACAGCCATGTCTAATATAATCCTATTAGATGCAGACACATTAAACAATAATGTTCCCAGCGCAGCGCGAGCTACACCAGCCAATGACTTGTGTCGTTATTCTGGCAATTGGTTTAATCTAAGCAATATCACTGTAAATTGCGTCGAGTCACAAATTTTAGTATCGTTTAATAAAATCAATGCGTCCTCTCTGAACATTTGTGACTCTACTTTCTCTCCCAGCCCTAAATACTAAATTTGTAGTCACATAAGTTTCAAGTTACACACAATAGATATAAATAAAACGCTATTGTAAAGAAGGAGAAAAAAGAAAAACTTTCACGAAAACCATTTTACGTATTTCAACCAGCGAGACGATTTATGTCGTACTAAAATAGCTTATTCATATTTAAATGGATGTCGCGTTATGGATGCAATAATTTAGTTGCGTGCTCCATCGGGCTATAGCACCGCGCGTATTAAATAAAACGCATGGTATTTGCATTTTTGTCCCCGAGAAAGACATTATTCACCTGCTTTATAAGCCGACTTCGTCAGTGTAAAGTGAATATCAATTATACGCCCGCCGTCCATTGAACGGATAAGCGTGGATAACCGTGTGTCGAGCTCGTATTAAGCGTCTCTGTGAAAATCGTGAATCGTTCCCTCGTTTATGATTCGCTCCCAAAGTACGTACGAGTACGTGACCGGTGAATGGAATGGAGAATCCATCACACGCTCGCTCAACGCAGTGGATGACATTCGGCAACTTTATCCCGGCTATTTCGAAAACTGCGCGTCACCATAGCTATTGTGTTTCCCCTATTTGTGTTATTATTGTTAAAGCGAGGTCTGATTTCACGTTAGTATGTTCGAAGGCGATGTTCAGCGGCAGTGATGTTTGCCGAGATGCTCTGGACAGTGGCCCTGTGGTCCGCTCGGCTGTAGAAATCCTTGATATCGCGACCGCAAATATCGATCCAGACATGCAAACCTGTTTTTGATACATCAGCTCGTCCGCCGCGCGCTCATTTAACAGTGCTCTCACGGCGTGATGCGCACGTCACGGAATTCTTAATGATACATACGTACACTCGAAGGTGCGTTGACGAATTCATTACCTAAAATTCTGATTTATTGCTTGCCGCTTGGTAACTGTCCGTTCCGTTCTATAAGCATATTCGATGACGATATTAGGACGCGTGCGCTTACTGTATTTTTTTTGTCTATATAAATCGTATTGTATTTTGTAAGGTGAAATTGCATAACTGGTTTTGCCAGGAATAATTATATGAAAGAGTCATTAGCTAAGAAGGAGTGCAAGCAAAAAGTCGACATCAAATCGTGCGCAGTTCGTTTTCTCCACCAACATGCCAATTTATTTTATTGCTACGTCGAATACCCACAAACCTCTCGGCGTGTTTACTTCTACGAATTAGTTCAACGGTTATTACTATGCTCGGACAGCTGCGTTCACAAAATTTGGGCAAACATCGTGTATCCACGTTGAATTTGAACCGATACGATTTCGATATATGTATTCATGTTGCATACATTCGTGTGAATGACAGGTGAGAATGTAAATATATTTCGTTAACATGATAAACGTTTCAATAACATGTCTCACGATTGCTTATGTATGTAGGTAAGTTCCGCTAACTCCTCGGCCTTGATTTGTTCGCATATTGTAGGGGAATAGTAAAAGGTTACCTGCCTGAACTCGTATCGCCACGTCTGTTGCTCAAACCAGCAGTAGTTGAGCTGCCATGTGGTAGCTATTCCAAAATGTGGAGGTAGACCGACTTTATAGGTTATCAAAACACTAACTTGGACAGATATAGAAGGGTTTCTAGTATTCAGGAGAGTTACGCTATTTCGCTCTTCTTTGTTCTATAATATAAATAAATAATTAACACAAAAGGTCCACTAGTAACTGGATCTGTGTAATGTATTAGAAACAAACAAATATTATATTATTCAGTAAACATAAGGAGCTGCAAGCATAATTTAGAAAGGTGAGAATGAAAATCGTATATAGTATGTTCTGTTTATTTTATAAAAACACATTAAAAAGAGATTTGGTATATCCTATACACATTAATACCCAAAAAGTTAATTAAACCATTACTATTATGTCATCACAACACTTACGGTGTAGGCAGGAAGCAACAAGTGCCAAAAATCTCTATTATTGTAGACGTACCGTGTCGTGCCGTGCTTCTTCCAAATTGATCACTAAATAAATTAAATCATAACTCCGAAAGTAGTGAGCTGCCGACACCGTTTTGCATTTTATTGCGAATAATTCGTGGCGGCGGCTCGTGCAACTGTAATATAAATAGGATCCGCGGTATAAATAATTACATCCCACACGGAAACATATTCCGATGAAAAATTTATTGGTTGGCTAGCTTGTTGAAATCCATTAGCGTTCCTGCTCAGCTCCGACCACTTCCCGCGACTGGTCGAGGACTGCAGCTTATTGCTCCTCCGTGCTGCCACTGCGCAGATTAGTGGAAAATGGCACCGTTTGAAGTATTGAAATCGCACAAGACTTTAGTTTACGACGGCCGTTAACAACGGGATAGATTGACTGCCGTGCTATTCGAAGCACTAAAACGATTAAGGAAATTTTCACCATTTCCAATTCAGAGTCCACCGGGCGTACCTTCACTAAACAGTATTTATGTTAGCGGATGGGCAGCAGCGGATAAGACGTCTTGAGAAGAATTATTGAAGTATGACAATCCTTTAATGATTTTAAATGAATAATTGTATGATAATCCCCTCCATACGTAATTTGCTTGTGTTTATTCCTCGAATAATTTCAGCTGCTTCTAAATTGTTCTCTTTCAAATTGCCTACCCTTTCGGGGATTACAGGCGTGATGTTACGTTTTTTTTTCTTTCAAACTGAAAATATGTAGTTTGTATTTAAAAAAAACAACTGTTACTATTCCTTTATTATGTATAAAAAAAAAATTATTAGCAGATGTTAAACACTTAATTACTCATGTCCGTGCCTTGAAACGCCCGACTTATATTCTCCATGAATAATTGCATCTCTCTATGATGTAATCACCCGTTTTTGAACGTAGGACGCAATAAAATATTTGCGCCAGCGACAGTAACATATTGATTAGAAAAATGGTGAGTCATGTGCACAGAAGCTCTTGCGGCACAGATGCGGTTGCACATCAGAAGCGATCTAAAAGATGATGCAACATCGGGCGTGGTCGGCACTCGCATTGGTGGCCGCTGCTGGCAAGTTTCCACAAGAGTTAAAGAGCACCTTAAGCAGTGACTCGGCGTTTAAGTGCTTTGGAGGGCATGCTAAGCGGTCGGTCAGAGTTGCTATCGTTAAATGTCTTCAATAGCCTCAAATACGGCTTAAAACATTAGCTCGTGTCTCCGCCAATCCGTAATGGAGTAGCGTGGAGAGTTGTAGATACTTAAACCCTCCCGCAATTACTAGGAAGATCGGATGTACAATAATGGTTATAACTAGAGTCTAGTAATTGCGAACCTCGTCGATTCAAAGTTGTTACGTTTATATTACGTTCGCGCCGGGTGTGATGTGTTTATTATCGGGAACTTATAACATTTAATTTGACGCTTATCGTTTATAGGAATGCATTGTATTCACAGGGCGTTATTGAAGGTGCATTGCATGCATTAGACCAGGCATGGTTCTGGGAACTGTGTATGAGTTGTGATGTGTGTGTGCGTATGTCTCTGTGTGCGTTAGTCTGTAATGTGTATGTGTATAGACGTGTATGTGTATGTGTGTGTGTGCGTGTCGCAGACAACACGCCGTCAGTGCATCCGTCTGCGCGGCCAGGTGCGATCACGAGAGTCAGTCGTATGCGCAACGACATTTCGCCAACGGACACTTCACACCCCTCAAATGTATATAAATAAACGGCAACGGAATGAGACTAGACTAAACTCCGCCGCGACTATTAGCAATATTATTATTCTATGCTAGTTTCTACCTATGACGTAAACAACTACGTGGTAACTAATTATTTCTATACAATGCTTGGCTTCTATGGTGAAAATTTTTAACAGTTCTTGCTGGGAAATGAGAAAGCATTGATTGCCAAATATCTCTTATTCGTACAGACCGGTTGGTGCTTCGTCTTAATACTTATTACACACAATATATTAAGAAAAATCTTTTGAATGCTTGTTAAACAATGTTATGGAAAATTAATATTATGTTATATATTAAATATAATAATAATAATAATCGACCCATTATAATTCCACTGCTGGAATATGGGTCTCCTCCCTATTGAGAGGGTTAAGGCCATAGTCCACCACGCTGGGCAAGTGCGGGTTGGCAGAC
>DWEC01003929.1:0-10211 GCA_018245735.1 Microceris miodesmiata | reverse complement strand
CTTAGAAAATATTTTTTGTTATATAAATTCTGAGGTGTGCAGGTTTCCTCACAATGTTTTCCTTCACCGTTAGCAAGTGATATTTAAATTTAAAACGCACGTTTGTAAAGAAGTGCCCGCCATGGATTTGAACCTAGCACCCTCTGAGTGAGAGGCTAAATTCTTAACCACTAGGCTATCACAGCTTATTTTCGATCAATATTCTCTTATTACCACTTAATCCCTCTATCTTAATTAATTCTCTACTATCGTAACTAATACCTTCTCTTAATTCTCATTTTGTATAAAGATAAACGAAAAGAAAATTTTACTGTTTGTAATTCTTAGAAATTCCGTGAAGGAAAATTTGGCTGTGACAATTGACGATTTGTAATGAATGCTACTGAACGAGTACCACAATTGGCACTTAATTTATTATCGAGTAAATCCCCGCGGATTTTTTTTTAATCGTAAAACTTATCAAAATATTTTCAATAAATAAATAATAGGTACGCAGGTCCTTAGTACTTCTACATTTACTAATCTCTCGGGCCTCAATAGAATAACTATGCTCGTCCGGTATCAGCGGGCGATTGAGACCTCGATCCCAATTTAGAGTTCTTTGCCCCCTGAGGGACATTTCGAGTATTTCCGTCGCTTTGTAGGTACTTGGATTACATGAATAAACCGATGAAAAAAAATATTTATATTGTGTTATTATTTTGTGTATTATTATGTTTACACTTCATTTATTTTATACCTTTCATTAACAACATCAACATGTACTGTTCATTTCCATCATCACTGTGTATTTCCCATTGTGTACCCTTTTGCTTGCAAGCGCTGGAGCGAGTGTTTATTATGTTTATTTGCAAATATATTAGAGATTGTTATATCATTCTTATCCACCATTTAAGCAACTGTGCTGTCACTAGTGATGCGCATCTGCCGTTTTGTGCACTACACGCTTGGTGTAATATCAACATTAAATTATATTTCTCGCTACTCCGCTGGGTACTTTTCCATGCGAATCATATACTCTGTCTTTAATAATTAACATTGTTCTTTTGGATAAATTTATGTACTTCGCATAGCACGTACTAAAATTTTATTGACCCTTGACCCTTTTGGGTAATTTTTCATGCTGAATATATCTATAATGTGCCAAGCCCATGGAGGCATATGCAACGCGCAATGCAAAAGTGTAAACACAAACAACGCGTTTTGTCTGTATATAATATTCTGTTACATAATCAATGGGGTATTTTTCTTGGTGAAACGTGTTAACGCTTATTGTACGTGCTTGTACACAATCAATAAACGCGAACTTTTATTTTTTGCATTGAAATGTTTAAAGAACTCAAATAATAACAAACGAACTTTTAAATAATTCAAATGCGATGTTTTAGCTCTTCTCATTCTCCGTCCATCTACCCCTTTTGCTTTTACATTGATATATATTCCATATAATTTATATATATTTAATTTGTGTCCTTGGACCTCATTTCATACATTTATTTAGTTTTCATTTTCGTCCCTGTATACAAACCATTTCTATTAATATTACTAACTCGGTAGGTAACTTAGGAACTTTATTATCATAGGTTGTCTTGGTTTCACTTGCCACAGTTAATCTTCTCCGTGAATTAAAAATCCGGTCTGACACTTATAATTTAACTGATAATTAATTTTCAATTTGCTCTATACGTAAGGTAGGTAGTTTTCTCGATATTTAAACAAGTAAATCTTATAGTTGCCAATCCGAATTAAGTCCTCTATACATAATATATTTAGTTTTCTACATTTTTCACCGCGACATATGCAGTGTGTTCTATTAATAGTCAAGGAATTAAATATATGTTTTATTTAAATAAGACGAAGCGGACGTCTGAGTATATGAGTATATAGGTGCTTATTAGGGGAAGCCTACCAATACTTGACGAGTGTTGCACACTGATAATGAAGATAATGAGAAAACACAGTGATGATGAAACGAAATTTTAGGACTTATAACGTTTTTTGAATTGTCTGATGAAATATATTTGTAGTTATCGTTTGGTCGGAATGAATTTGAATTGTGAAATTCATAATTCATGTATGCCTATTTTATTAAACACTTTCCAGGATTTACAAACTTACGGTTTTTTTCGCTAACATTTTAATGAGCCCGGTACCGCAGATTTAAGAGTTTAAACTTGAAATACATAATTATTTAGGATTTTTAAAGTATATTTTAATTTTAAATTATACATGCATTTTACAGTGTATGTGACCACACTAACTTTAGTTTCATAATTTTAACCAAATTTTATAACTGTACCCTACATTACTAACACACAAAACATCTATGACATAATATTCACAACTATACACGAACATTTCCAATATTGCAATATATGCAGTTAAACACTACGAGTATTAAATAATCTTTATTTAGAATATCATTCTAAGCGTTTTGGAATCTCCGAGAACTTATACCAATAGTATCAATTCCATTCCATTAGTATCCATCATTCGATACTATCGATTCCATTAGTATCGACCGCGTCCTTAAAAGACATTAGCATTCATAGCTATCTTGCTACGAGGTTACGTTACGGCACTAAGTCGCTACGAAGCTACGACGATCCCTTTAATAAATAATTAATTGAGACTATTATTTTGAATTAATGCATAAATGAAGGTACACGTACAAAATAATTTATGATAAGGAAATAACATAACGTTGTTTCCTTACCAGTTATCAATGTTCGATTATTGAGATACAATGAGTATTTATAGGATGTTTAATCACATAATTTAATTTAGGAGGTTTGAAAATTCATGACTACATATCACTTTAAATTATTACACATTACAAATCATTATAAGCAAACACATTATAAATCAATGTAAGTTTGATGGGTCACAAATATATTAACACTGATGTTCCTTTTATCAGGACCTAAGAGAAGGCGGGGGACGGAATGGTTCTTCGAGCCGTTCATTAACAAGTGACAGGGAGACCGCGGGGCCCAGAACCAGCGGGGAGGCGCCGGGAAGGTAAGTTTCATAGCTTGATGTTCTATTACCACAACTCACAACAGTTGGGTCACCTGACCTTTTTGATCATCAAAACACGCGTTGTCTTCGCGAAAAACTATGAAAAATAAAATGGGTCGCCCCAAATCTTTACGGCATTATCCGCCACAACCTTCAAACCCCATAACATCAACACGAGTTCTGCTTTGAGACCTTACTTTCTGATCTGGTACTTATTCCTGGAAGAACAACTTGAAATACTTACATAGTACAGTGATGGGGATTAAATTCTTTTGTACTTGGAATTTATTTTGTGATGCATATTGTCATTTCAGATAGTTTGTACATATATACATTTGATACCTACATATACTTTAAAATTTACCACTAGGCTTACCTAGTATAACTACAGTCAGTTGACTTTTATTAGATAAAAAGTCATTGTTGTGATTGGATACCTTAGTATTCATTTAAATACATTTTCATACTAAATCTTTTCTTAAATGTAATTTGAAATAAATAGAACAAAATTCAATGAGAAATATTTCAATTAACTAAATTATTAAGATACAGCAATTGAAAATAGAAAAATCAAAACCATAAAACACTCGTAAATAATTTTCTGCTACAAGAATAGAACTCCCTTCCTGCGTGTGTGCTTTTCCTTATTGGTATAACTTGGAACTAATCAAGACAATTTGTATCGGCAATATCGACGCAACCCTGCTTTATACTAGGTTGCATCTGGCTTTTAAAACTAAAATATAGCAATAAATACATTATATACAAATTGTAAAATATGCAAATAAGAGTAAAATTACAACACTTATATTGCAATAGGACAAATATAGCATCACACCTGTAATCCCCGAAGGGGCAGACATACGAGTGTAGTACACTCTCACATTTCACCAGGTACGTTTAAGACTCTTGAAATAGATGATAAGCCTATTGTCATGCACCGGGCACACATTCAAACTCCGAGTCACTAAACAGACAATAGGATAAAAGTCATGAAAATAAAATAATGACAGAGAAGTAAAACAAAAATCATAGTCTAAGCCATAGCGAGGCACCAAAACATCAGTCGTAAAGGCAGTACGCTTCCAGGGCCCTGAGATGCCGGCGCGGTTGCTAAATGCAAGAAACGCAGCGGGCAATGGTGAAGTGAGCGTCGCAGACAGTCCATTAGCAACCTTCGAGTCCCTCACCCAAGCCGCAATAATCGCGGTGATGGGCGTCGCGATCGTCGTTTCCAATCTACTAATCATCGCCTCGTTCCTGAACTTCAAAGGTAAGGTCCAATTCCCTCGTTGTACTATGTTTTCAGATTTCGGCATAAATTTATTCATGCGGTGTACAGCATTTATTTTCAAATATTCAGATCGGTTTTGTCTTTTAAAATCCTATGTCACTGATTAGGGTTGACCATGAAGAAAATTTACCTGCGATTTTTTTACGATTGTTTTTATAAATTCTATTTTCAGTAAAATGTAATAAAAAGAAGCATTGAGAATTAATCTTTAGAGTCATTCTGCAAGTTTTTCTTTGGAAATGGAATAACTGTAATTAAGCAGTTTTGTGACATCATTATCATATAGCAGTGATAGCCTAGTGTTAAGAATACAGCCTCCCACTACTGGGAAGTGCTACTACTACATGCTGAGTTCAAATCCATGGCGCGAACCTCTTTACAAAAGTGCGTTCTAAATTTAAATATCGCTTGCTAACGGTGAAGGAACACATCGTGAAGAAACCTGCACACTTTAGAATTTATGAATGAAAATATTCTAAAATGTGTGAAGCTTGCCAACCTGCACTTAGCCAGTATGGCAGACTATGGTCTTAACCCTCTCATTATGAGAGGAAACCCAAATTCCAACAGTTAAGTAATAAATGGGTCGATTATTAAGCAGCTTTGTTGTTCAATTTAATTAAACAGTACCACTTCATTTCCAAAATAAATAAATAAATCAACGATAAGCATTTAAATATTATGAAGTCATTAAAACATAAATAAATTTAATTTATGTATAATATTTGTATGCTATGCACATATCATATGCTCTCTCCATCACTCAGGGTTGACTGGAAGAGAATGCCATTAGGCATTAAGTACGCCCTTGTATCCCTTAGCATAGGGTGATACAAAAAGATTAAATAAATAAATAAATCATAAGACAATAAATAAAATTCTGACAATAGTATAAGTAGGACAGGTGCAGAGAAGGGCAGAACTGTAGTAAGTTCCCCTGTTGCAGGGCTGTCGAATGAAGTGATCAACTACTACCTACTGTCACTGGCGGTGGCGGACTTGCTTTGTGGAATATTCGTCGTACCATTATCCGTGTATCCCGCGATAACGGGAAAATGGATGTTTGGCGACCTTATGTGCCGCCTGGCCGGCTACGTTGAGGTGACACTGTGGTCAGTGTCGGTTTACACCTTCATGTGGATCTCCGTAGACCGATACCTAGCCGTCCGGAAACCGCTTAGATATGAGACGGTTAGTCTGACGGTAGATATCTTTTTCTATATCTTCTCTATGTGCCTCCACCGACTGTGTTTGCAACTGGCTGGCTCCTCTGATTGTGCGGAGTGACTTAAATGTTTGGGTGATATTTTTTTTATTTAGGAATCTGTGCTCACACGTCTTTTTTCATTTTCTTCGACTTTCTAAGTTCTTACTGTTACAATACTATGAAGTAAATGTTCGCTTTCATTTTTATTCGGATTCTACATACAATAGAGTCAGATATGAAAAAATTAAACTTAAACATAACATTTTCATGCATAAAAAGTCAGGATTATTCCTAGAAATTGAACAAATGATTTAATTCCACTTAACATATTGAAGCAATGAGGAAATTCAATTTTTTACTTAATGAACGTATAATAACATACAAAGATATTGGAGATATATATTTTAACACACATCAGTACATTCTGATTTAGCGCCATAGTATTCAAGAAGTTACATATGAACGACATAAAGTATACTGCGCATTGTGTGTAAACATTTAAAAGTAAATGTGGCACAGAATTCTTAAATAAAAAACACAATTGGTTGAAATTAATTATAACTAAATTATCGTTTTTGTCACTCTGTATTAACGGTAACTGATATATTTTATGTGCTTGTTAGACGTCGTGGAATGTTCACTGCCAGAGGAACAGTTTTATTATATTTCAATCATACATTTAAGTTAATCATTTATAACCTGTTGAATTTTATAAATTTCTCTTCACAAAGCAGATATAGAGCATACCTCATCGAATCGCTCTAACTCTAGTTGCTATTCTTTTTGACAGTAATGCAATGCAATTTAATATTAGTAAACTTGGATGTTTTTATTACACTTCATTAGCATCTCCATAATTTCCACAATAGATATCGTAATAGATATAATATTGAAAATAATATTCCTTTTTTGGATCCTTGCCTGATCAAGTTATAAATGGTTCCGTTTTTATACTAGTTTTTTTATGAACTATTCAGTTTATTGGAATAAAAAATAATCATAAAATATCAGACAGGACTCGACACCACCAGAACATTTACTTAATATTGTAAGTATGTATATGTATACTGGCAGTGATCATAGTTATGCATGGATTCTCCTAACTTTTTTTTTATCATAGGCCATATTTATTTCACAAATCATTGAGAGCCAGCGACAACCAATGGTAATGTTAGAAGCACATTGACATTAAACATTTATATCAGTGCCAATAATTTCAAAACATGATTTAGTCATAAAATTGCATGAGAATTAAAAGAATGTGAATACATATACATATTTCCATGTGATGTTGGATGTATAGAAGAAAATCCTATCATTCCACTTTCAGAACACTTTTCACATCGAAGACTAGTACTAAGGTCTTCAGAACTAATTTAAATAAATATAATTATAATAGCACTGCATAAATATTGAATTTTTAAGATCAGTCGGTCTTATTTGTGAATTTCCATCGCA
The DNA here is from genome assembly GCA_018245735.1 of Microceris miodesmiata. Classification (NCBI taxonomy): domain Eukaryota; kingdom Metazoa; phylum Arthropoda; class Insecta; order Lepidoptera; family Hesperiidae; genus Microceris; species Microceris miodesmiata. Next base: position 3,231 of record DWEC01003929.1, on the reverse strand, counting down.
ATATGTAATTTTATAAAGATTTCGATAATAATCATTGTAATTTTAATTAAATTGTAATGAATAGAGAGCTACAAAGTAAATTTTCGTGCAGATAATAATCGACGCAGTCAAATGTCTGAGTAGCAGAGAACAATGTGTTTCTAACATTTTTTATGCTTCACTTGCATCTGCTTTCGTGTGTGTTCTTCTAAGTGTAACGAATCGAGACGATACCTTAACTCCAAAAACCTAATGTAAAAAGTTCAAGACTCGTCTTTACATTTAGGCTGACTCTACCATTTGACTTAAAACGTTCAACTAGGTACAATTTTTATAAGCGAATAAAATCAACCGCAGACATGGAACGCGGAAAAAAAACCATTAGACTACATTAAATTTGAGTTGAGCGACATTTTTATGGTATTTACGAGACTGAACCTTGTCCAGTCTGTCAGTTTTAGAATTCATTTGTTCGTAATTATATCAGAAAGTTTAAAAAAAGGGTGTAGTTCTCACTTTATCATGTAAATTTAATTCAAAGCGGTGGTACAACTTGTCTTAAGAATTGTTAATTGAGTAATGGTTATTATAAGAAAGCTGATAACTTTGAGTCAGACTGTAGAGTTCGAGAGTTTCATAGTATTTAGACGTAATATAATTTTGGATTTTGCGGTATATGCCTCGATTCAAATAAAACAGTTTAAAACCTATTAAAATTTGAGATTACTGTTTACTTATTAGGAATGTATAAAATTAAAAAGAACTTTAAAAGCAGTAGGAACCAGCAATAATTTTTAATTTTAATAAACAATATGATAAATAATTTATATAGTAAGATTTTCTTATATTCACTTTATAAACAACATATTATATATTGTCTTTTTATCCACGTATCTTGGACCAGATAATATTAAGATGTTGAAAATCAAGTGTATTATTTTATAATCACTGAAGACTTATAGCCAACGTAAAATAGATTGCCAATTAATATAACAAATATTTTACATTATATTTTAATAATACAGAATTAAACATAAAATGTAAAAACAAACTCTTTGGAGCTCATCATCTTACAGTAATAATCTTAAACTCATAAAATTCTTTTTTTCATATCTTTCAATTGAAATTAAAATGTTAAATAGGTGGTATCATAATTTTAAGCAATGTCTAAAAGCCAATTCAACATAAGCCTTCCAAGGCTTCCATATTTTAATTAAATTTAAATTTTCCACTGAAAATGTTGCTCGATCATGTTATGCCATGTACAATGCCATTCCAGTACCATAATTAGTTGGAATGCCTTCTTGTGTGCATGTGTGTTACATGTTACATTCAAAATAATACTGTCAGTAACTATATCTGGACTTCGGATAAAATACAAAGTAGAAAAATATTTGCAAAACAACGAAGTTAAATTGGCATTTTTCGAAGAAAAAAATATTTAATTGGCATCTATTGTAAAACAAAATTTGACTAAATTGAAGGCACGAATGAAAAATTTGAATACTGCAGTAATATTTTCTCTAGCCCTAAAAATATACTTTTCACTGGAGAACAAGCGAGTAAGTAGTCGTTACATCCGCAGGTTCAAACGCGAACACGAAGCCAATGCTGGATGGTTTTCACTTGGATCTCCGCCGCTATGCTCTGTTGCCCACCACTCCTCGGATACAAGAAAGAGGCGAACTTTGACAAAGAAACATTTATTTGTATGCTAGACTGGGGCACCACGTATGCCTACACGGCCACTCTCGGCATACTCGTCCTTGGACCCAGTGTTATTTCGATCGTCTACAACTACTTCTATATATTTTCAATGAAAAGAAAATTAAACAGTGGTGCCCCAATACATGATAAAGAATATGCAACAGCTCTCGCAGAAAATCTAGCCAATCCGAGTCATTGGATGAGTTTCGTCCTCGTATCCGCATTTTGGTTGAGTTGGGCCCCGTACGCTGGTGTCAGAATGTACGAATACTTCACTGACCAGGAGCTGAAGATCCCGATGCTTCACTTCGGTATGGTCTGGCTGGGAATTCTCAACTCGTTCTGGAAAATCATCATCCTGATTCTGCTGAGCCCCAACTTTCGACTGGCGCTGCGTATTCTGTGCCTCACTGCATGTTGCCGCACCAAGGGGCGTCTGCAGGCGGAGCTAATAGGTATGGACAATGATGATTGATTTTATTTGTGCGAGCTTAGAGGCTCGATTTGTAGAAGTAGAGTTACGTATTTCAAACGTATTTTTGCAACTCTATTGTGCGGAGGCGACGATGTTCGACGAGTGCTACGCTTCGTCTTCAAATATTTGTCTCTACATTTATATAGGATGCTCAATTTTTTCCTTGTGTTAGTTAAATGTAATAATGAACTAATTCTATGTGAGGATTGATTGATAGATATAGTACCAAGTATTTTTCTGGTTTACTTCATAATATCATAATTTGATGTGTTAAGATTAGATATGTGCAAATGTCAGCAGCTACGTCTAGTGGATTTTGTGGAATTGATAAATCAGTTTAACGATTTTACTACTTTAATAACTTTCTTGAAGTCTAATAGGGATGTAATTGGTAACGTCGAAAAAAAAGCTCTGTTTTCTCGTAGTCGTGATATTCGTAATCTATTATTCAAAACTTAATGATACTACAATAAAATCACTATCAAAGTCATTCCTTTAGAAGTAACTATAGAGATGTGTAGTGTAGTATGTCTATTACTTATATATGTAGAAACATATTTTCTGACGTGTTTATTTGTTTCTTGTTGACAAATAATATGCAAATCTTGAGTTCTCACTTCTCTCTACGCTAGACCTTAAAAATGTAAATCCTGTAGATTTTTTACTTCGCGTCAACGTCGTTAGATCGTGCGGCGTTTTTTCGATACGTAGTACTTAAAAAAACGAAATTTTAGTCCGGATTTTTCGTAAATATTTTTTGTCGTATTAGGTGTTCAATATATCGTTCAATATATGCGTGTGTAAATAAATATAAATGCGTTCAATTTCTCGACAATAATTTATCTATCACTTATATTCGCAATAACGAGTCCATATCGTTTGATATTATCTAATACTAAGATTTGTTCCGTATTGGCTATTGGCTCATTACGTCAATACATATTTGTTATTGCCGTGTCACGTCAATAGAAACCAAAGACGATTTAACGTCTAACAGAAATATCTATTACCATTATTATAATATTTACTACTTTTATATAAATTCTCGTAAGATATTATGTACATAAATA
>DWEC01003928.1:0-10216 GCA_018245735.1 Microceris miodesmiata | reverse complement strand
TATTGCCTGTATATTATCAACAATTGCGGAAACGTGTGCCTGCTTTTCGCCTGTGGCAGGTCTAATACAGAGAAATATACTTGCAATATATTTCGAGGCGAAATGTTACACAACCCATAGGCCATAACTGGAAAGATCTATAAATGTGGTACTCGTTCACCCTACCTATCCCGTGAGGGATGTGGCGTGACGATATGAATATAATGATATTCCCCACTTTTTATTTTTTGTAGTTTTATTTTTTAGACTAATATGGCACCTTTGCGTTATGGAGATTTTTGTTTTTTGAAATCCATTGGCAATTTAGACCAAATAAATTAAAGCATATACACTTTCTATCACTAAATAAAGTAAATATACACACTCGTATGTAATACTAAAAATTAATCATAAGAAATATTTTACATGTAACATTTATAGGGATTAAAAAAGTAAAAATTGCACGACGTGTATGAGGGTCCTTCAGTAACGTCAATTAGGTAGCATCGAGAACCCAATGGTATGTTGTACACGTGGAAACGGTCATGTATGGTGGCGCAGTTGTCAAGATTTGCCACAAGTAGGAAGCTTGGCTATTACGTCAATTAGAAAAAGCTATGATAGACATATGGCTTCGGCAGCTAATGGAAACGTTTTCTGATTGTTTGCTTCCAATTGATTTACGTGTCGCCTTCGTGAAAGAGTTTTTAGATAAACTATTCCATCAACAATACAGTACACTGAATTATTTATTTACTTCTGTGTCGAATAAATTATATTAATGTAGGAATAATTTGTATTGTATGTTTTAAGAATTCAAGCACGACGTTTAAAGTATCTAATGAAATTGATATAAAACCATTTCAGCACGCGGACAGTCTGTACAAGCATCGTTTCATTCGCAAAAGATATTGACTTAACACCTCAAAAGACGATTGAGCGTGGAATTGCATAGAAAAGTCTAGAAAGAAAGCAATAAATGGTACGGATAAAAACTGCGAGCGATTGCTGGTTTATAAAGACAGATAATGTTGAACGTGTATTGTTAAGGGGAATTTATTCGCGCCATTAGTGTCTGCCGAGGTACAGATCTACATGGTGTAGTTATTTGCATTTACTTTACATATTAAACCCATAAAGCGCGAGTGTCGTTGACACAACAACTCGACGAACGATAACTTGTGTAAGGCTTGTAATTGTAAATAAGTACGGTCGTGTTGTAACAGAACATTAAATAGCGAATTGCCTTCTTTACGTATCAGTCGGATTAACGACACACGCTGTATATACTGCACACGCTATATCTGCTACATACAAGTACTTACATTTTAATGTGTCTGATCCAAGTATAAACTCCATTTGTTTTGACAATCGAAATGTTATCACATACATATTTATTTGTATAAATTTCAACGCACACGTAGGTCGCTGATGTACATAGGTTAATAGCTTATTTTAGTAGGTCGTGTTGTTAATAAGTAAAAAAACAATTTTGAAGTTAAAGAGAAAAAATGCACAGTATTTATCGTTAAAACTGTGTCAGCGATCAGTCCACATTACGCCGGTCACCTGTGCAATTTACTCAATTTAACTTTATTGTCTGTCCGGAATTTCGGATGGCTCATTATGTGAGTCAGAACTCTCAGAACACCCACTACGCTCCGTAGTTTTGGTATGTTGTTGTTCGTGTATGGTTAAATCAGTTAAAACTTGTCTAACAGCTCAATTCAGCGAGCTTTCAGCTACCGCTTTCACACTGCTGCGATACATTTGTTGTTTAAACTTGCTAGTTAATTCAGTTTCGCTCATTGTCAACCGCTCGAATTTAATTTCATTTAGGGCATTAAATATTAAAATAATTTATGAACTGAAATACAATCCTAAGTATTCACATTGCATTCTTTGTTAAAATTGTATTTGTTATAAATAAAATTGTTAGTTCGTTGCAGCAGTTGTTGTAACAGTTAAATAAAATTTAGTTACTTGTGAGTGCATAAGATACTCGGCGCAAGGGAGCTCCCAATCAATTCCCAACACTTCGACAGGTGTCAGAGGGTGGTTGAGGGTTAAGGGTGACAACACTTGACGAGCACGTAATCATCTCTCGGCAAACACGACACAAACTTCTGACGCTGAGTATTTGCTAAAGTTTGCAATGCACGGCTTAGCATAAAAATGAGATTCCTTTGCTTATTTCTACGTAGCTTAAGAGGAAAAATAAAAATGTTTTTGATTTAGGAGGACCCTGCGTATTTTAACTTGTTTTGATTTGTTTGGAATTTCCTAATCTTCGCATTCGTCTTTGCAATATCGGGATGACGAAAAAGCTAAATTTGTTGGCTTTTATTTGTGTGTTTTTTTTTAACTTAAAATATATTTACATTATACATGAAAAGTATATCTACTTTTTTGCAATTTTTATTTGATACCTATTTGATATTATAATTTGTTGTACCCCAGTTATTTATTGTTTTTAATTATGACATAAAATATTGTCTGATAGACTACCTCGTTGGTCGAGTCGTTGGAAGCGCGAGTACCGATCGGGAGATCCTGGTTTCAAATATCCGGTCGGATACTATTGGATTTTTCTGTTTTTGAATTTAGAATTTCTAGTTGTGACTCGGAGTCTGGATTTGTGCCCGGTGTATGACAATAGGCTCACCATCTGTTCCATGGGACTTAGACGTAATTGGTGAAACGTGGGAGTGTACTAAACTGCTCAGCGTACCCTTTTGGGGGAAACAGGCGTGAGATTACGTTCATTATCTCATTTTATTAAGTTAGTTTACAAAACTGTAAGTGGTGGCGTTTCAAAAAGAGAATAGCAAGACATAAGTGTGTTGAAATGAAGTAAGTGTATTGCACTTGGAAAGTTGTTTTTTTGCATCAAGAATTTCCGCCACATTTTACGAGTAAGTGTTGCGCCATAGTACACGAAGCTAGGGCGAGTAGGTTCGTAGGTGGAGTGCGTACGTAGAGTCAAGTTAGGATTCGGAGGACGCCAGAGTGCGCTGTTGGGATCAGAGAGCCCTTACTCTACTTGGAGAGGTTCATCGCCGTTTATGTTGGGGTAATTTTGAAAAGAGGCAAAATTTTTAATGTGCGTTGAAATTTCCGTACGGAATCGTTTTAATAATCTTGGTCGGATGTATGTTCACTAATATGCACTTTCTTTACATTTTGTAGGATAATTATCAAACGAATATTGCGCGGCATGAAAATTTATGATTTGTTTCATATTTTTCATATAAAAAATTCAATTTTATAATGCGGAGGGCTCAACGTACAACATTTAGTTTTCGTCGTCGTTTAGTTTAGTCGTTTAGTTGTGTAGTTTAGTCGTCGTTCAGTTTAGTTTTCGTTGTTTAGTTAGATTTTATTCCGCCAAGACAAACAAAAGACCAGTTATAACACTTTATCTAAGACGAAGCGATTTGCTAAACCGTTTCAGTTATAGACTTTGAATGAGTGGTACTACCTAACGGCATCCATTTTTGCAGATTCGTACAAGCTGGAATTACTTAAATAAATAAAATATAGTATAGTTAAGTGTGTGCAGTAAATTTGTAGAAAAGTACCGACAAGTATTAATACAGTGGTTACATTCACTGCACGTACATATCGTATTTGCATCACACTCTCCTCATATGTTCATAACAAAGTCGCAACAGCTCATCGATTTTCGTTGCTATGTAATCATGTGTTTTATTCAGTGATAACTCGCACGAGAGTAGATTTACGTTCCAATTGTTCTTTGCACGCTCGCGCTGAAGGTTGCGATGGGCGGGTGACGTCACGCGGGCGCAGGGCGGCCAGTGGGAGGGGTGGGGCCCGGTGACACTCAACAGTTGGTCCCATGTCACGGCTCGATACCGCAGCGCGTGCGTGCACTAACCATGCTCCGCGGAGAATTACGATGCAAAACTTTCCAAATTGCAATTTTGAAGCGAATCCGCATCCGCATTTAACACTACTATATGTGTGCGTATCGTATACATATGTACGTGTGACTGACCATGTTGGCTATACAAATTTTTGGATAAAATCTCCCTTAATTACGTAGATTGTTGACATATTTCTGATTAATAGTATAGTAGAAGAGGAGCACATAGTAAAGGACTTTAAGTGCTTTTGTTGTAAGTAGACAGGGAGATAATTATTAAAAGTTTTACAGTTATTAAATATGTATATGTGTATGACATTAATGAGATTAATAAAGATTTCTTGTTAAACCATCTTTCAGTAGTGTAGACCACTAATTTATGATTTGTTTTGGACTTTTCTATTTCATTTATAGCTTAATTATATTTTCATATCATATTACATTAATTTTTCAAAAGAAATCAGAAATGTCCATTATAATATGTACCTTAAATGTGTCATTATTGCATACGAGTCTCATCACAAAAAGACACCGTTTAAAACCATAGTTCACTTGTACTGCGACATACAAGGTTATAAAACCATACTCTCATACATGAACAGAAAAAAGCCGACAAATAATGTGTAGAACCGAAACGACAGGCATTGAAAAACTTGGTGAAATTCTAAAAGAGAAAGGTGCATTACATCGGGAGGGGTGCCGCTATTCATGACGGGGCGTCGCGGAACGAAACAGAAATCTCATTCAATCTATTAAATTGAGCGGCCCATTTGTTTTATCGTCGATTCAATCAGAGTATCGCTAAATCTATTTAACGTTTACTAGCTTGCAGACGTTCGGATAGAAATTTTACAACTGAATACAATTTATTACGATGAACTGTTCCCAATGGCAATACGCTTATGGAACATCTTAATAATGTTACAGTGAGTAATAATTCAAATTAACGTCGCTTTTCAACTTTACACTCGAACTGGGCTCTGTATAGGAATCGTTAAAATAATATTTGTCGATTTTTCGTTCAGCATATTTAAGTATTTATTTAGCATTTATGTAATGTACGTATTATAGCAACTGTAATAAAGGTTTAAGGAGTTTTGTTTGTAGTAAAATGATATGGAAAATACAGAAGACTTTTTTTAGAAAGCTCGTATCACTGCTACGTTTGTAATGGAACATTCTAGAATAGAATAATAAACAATGTTACCATGAGATTTTGATGTTATGGAACAAAGCCAGAAAACTCTGCTAACAGACATTTATCCTGCAGAGCTAAATTAATGATTATCCCGTAACATAACACGAAGCTAGGCTTTGGGTTATCGTTTCCAAAACGAGCTTAATTAATTCCTTACCTGTACCGTACGTATTATATTTTTTCCATTTTAATGTCCGACCGTTTCTTTGAGTTACACGTCATTAATGGTAATGATGTCTGTAATGATATAGCGTCAAATTTGTGAAGGGATTTTGAGATGTCATAATCTTTTGTAGATTAACAGGAAGTGAATGATACGATGAATAAATAATGTTAAAACAATTCTAACGTAGAAGTGATATCATCTACTTCGGATTAATAGATTATAGTAACTCAATGACGAGGTGTCAGTAAAAATATACCGCCCTCAGATCACGTTCGACGAGGGTCAAAGCAGGCTGCAGAGAAAAAGTTAGCTAACATTTTAAATATCGGCAAAAATTTAAATATCGGCAACTGGACTGACCTCTCGGGCATTAACATAACACAACAAAAAAAAGTCCCTGCACTACAGAGCAAAAAAAACCCTTGTCTCAGCATTATAGGAGCCAACTCACGATACCTATTATGTCGTATTATAGAGAAAATTATAAACAAAGGTATCACTACATACAGATTCGATGCACGCATTCTATTTTCTAAGTAACAAATTATCCTGTCTATTATCGGCGTGCGAGCTGGATTTCAAATTTACTCAAAAATATTGAACTCGACACGAATACGGCGCTCGTAAGGGGCCAGGGTCCTTCACCTTCCACCAAAGCCGAAATAAATCTAATTCTATGGATGACAGATATCAGCAAGCCTTGTTTATTTATACTTTCACCCCGAGTTACGAGGGTCGCACATGTGGGACGTGCCTCGGCTCATTGTACTAAAATAAACTATTATGTTCACTAAGTCAATAAACGCATCGGAAGCAGTCGCGTCGTTATTTCCTGCTTCCTTATATGTTTCGAATTACAGATAAATATGGTTAGCATAATATATACATATATATATTAGGCTAAAAATAGCGTTGTTGCTTAAAATGAGATATTATGATAGAAGCGTCGGATAAAGGCAATTTCGTGTAGAAAAAGTAGCACCGCATATATTTAAATACATCAGCCTAATCTCGGTGGGGGAATCACACGTAAAAATGAGTAGCTGAGTCCCAGCGACGCGCAGCTAGAAGACGTTCCTAATGGACGCGAAGATAACAAATGATCCGATGAACACAAGCGGCAAATAAAGCCTACTCTATTTTGACGTGAGCGTTTTCGAGATACAGAAACATTATCTACTGGATAGTAAAAGGATATTTTTCATCGTCATAGCGGGGGATTAGGTTGTGGACATAACGCGCTAGTGAATTAGATACTTATGTCGGGCCTCGCGATAAAAAACATTGATCCCTTCACCAAAAAATAACCTCCATTTAGGAGTGGCACATTTGGGCGAGGGTGCGATGAATCTAACAAGCTGTGCCGTTGTGACAGCCCTGACAGCTGACATATACCAGTCATTAATCAACTGGTCACAGATACTTAACCATTGGTTAAAAACTGCTAAACTCAATCCAAACTTTTGAGTTTTTTCTACGGAGGGCGACGTAAAGATGTTACGATAGCTGCCTCTTTTTCAAAATGTAACGCTATAATTGGCGGAACGTTATCAGATAATTTATTACGAAAATAAATATATACACACCAATGAACTTTCATCTTTTAAATAATATTTTTGGACGCACAATACGAATCATTAAAATTACAAATTTGGTTTAAGTGATTCCTTATCTTACTGGTTTCATAATCACATAATTACAAGGATCTCTCTCATACAGAATATTACGACATCATAAATCATTTTTTAATTTGAAAGTAAAATTAATGTCACTTGTACATTAAGATTGATGGCTTAAAAATCAAAGAAAATATTTAAGAAAATTACTTTTGATTGTTAAACATTTATCAAGAATGTGGCACATTTTAAATCCTTTATACTATACTGGCTTTGATATTTTTTATCTGTTTGTTATTCTTCTGGGATCCCGGTCATACTTATTAATTTATTTAATATAGTTTTGTAATTTATTCATAGCCCTTAAACGATTTGTATAACATAACCCTTAAACAACTTGTTTAGCATGGTCCTTAAACAATTTATTTAAGATAATCCCCCAAAAATATGTTTAACCATTTATTTTAGAAACATTTTGTTTGTACGTAGTCAAATAATAAGCTATTCCAAGACATGAGTTCCTCTGAAAATTTCTATAAGAAATGAGCGATTTCTGTTAAGTCGTCGCTTTTCAAAATTATGCTATCCCCAAATCGAACCAAAGTTCGAGAATTAATGTCAAGAATTATGCAACGGGTCGGCCAAAAGTTTTAGAGACGGACAAGGTGATTTACTGAATTACATAAATATAAATATGACCGTGCTTAAGATATTAAATTACTCATTAAAATAATATGCAAATTATTAATATAAACAATATACAGTTTCGTTTTTTTTTTACGCAGTGTATGAAATGTTACAAGGTATAATTAGTAACAGCTTGGATAATATCAAGATGTTGGTTAAAATAAATATAACAGTATAATGTTTTAGTTCATAGTGTAGACTGGCTCTTTAGCCTCTTGTACTGGACTGCTGAACCGAAAGGTTGGGGGTTCGATTCTCATTTAGGATACACGAACCATTATTTAGCCTGGTTGTTCTTGTTCAAAACACGTTCATATGCTGTTTGCTTACAATCGTTCAGAGTTTTCCAAGCTTGGGTATACATAGTCATATGTGAATTATGCGAAAATACTAAATATTAATACTTTATAATTTTCTACCGTGAAATGAAACGCGTTCGGCTTTATGAATTATTAGCTTTTTCTTGCAACAACATTATCCTAACTTATCAACTGCTTGATATTTTAATTTTTATGGCCATTAAAAAACATTTATCGGCACTAATATTATAGCATTGGTATTTCCCACCTGACAGGTTAGGCAATGATATTCAGACATGCCTCTACTACATGTGGTACACATGGAAATGTAGAGCGTACGCATATTCTACAAGTTTAATTATAAAATTACTAATATAATTAGAGACGGGCTCGGTAGCCGGCTCCGTACTACTATAAGAGTCCGGGTTTACAACTACCAAAGTCTTTTAGAAAATTATATAATTTGTGCAATCCATGAAACATTTTCGAGATTATGTCTAACAAACATTTTTTTCCTAACAGACATAGAAATATATATAAATTAAAAAAGGTAAAGTTGGAGATTGATTTACTAATAAATATATCCTTTCTAGGACTGTTTTATTATTAATATGTCATGATATTAGGTCCCTTACTGAATTGGTATCCCTTAGTGAATACGGTACAGTATTGAGTGTCACCTAATCTCTATTTTTACAGACTTAACGCGCACTATTACAATCGCGTCAATATTACAATCCTTTAAAAAAAAAATTTATTAACTCGAGTATTCTGTTCACTTATAAACTTGAGGTGCGCAGCCCTACGCCGGGTACAATATCGGCACGAAGGCGAGCGATAAATCCTGACGAAGACGGCTCGTAATAAAACACGTACGTCTCAGAGCTCTACATTTTATTTCAGAAAGCGATAAGGACGCGAGAAATTCCTTTTACGAGATCCTTATGGAAGGGGTGGAGTGCAACGTGGATACGGTGTTTGTGTGACATCTGGTTTGTGTTCGCGGCCGCTGCTGCGTGCGTCAGTTGGGGCGCCGATAGAACCCTTGTCTACACAAATTTAAAATTGTATCTATTTGCAATGTGAAGTTCCGTTTAACTTTCATCCCAGCTATTTGTCAAGGTATTCCTAAGAAAAAGATCAATTATTGTTTTTATTATACTGTCGTGCCAGATTCCTTAACGAGTAGACAGAGAGCATCGATTTGATTTTCTAATTCATTTTCTTTTTCCCTTTACCATAGAATGTGAACACATTACATTATGATGTCTGAGTGTATATGTATAAACATGTTTTGTACAAGTGTTTCTTCAATGAATGTAACAGAAATTAAATATTTTCATTTAATTTAAAATAATATCCTTCAAAGGCATATTATTAACCTTTGTTGAAGGTAAATTTTAATGAAGATTTGTCGTGGCGGCTGCGGGTATTAAAATAAAGAAGGCAAAATAATGCTGGTGCTGTCTGCACTCGCTGCTAATGAGCTGATATAAGTTAACGTTACAAAGAAGCTTACTGTCGTTATTTTTCATACATTTCTACGTAGATATTCTTAAATGTGTACAAAACAATGCATAGTGCAAACATCTAAAACGCTGCACACAGAAACATATGTATATTTCAAATACATTTTTAGCGTATTGAAAGGTTTGCTGATTTTAATTAAAAGTTACTTTGAACGTCATTCGTTACCTTGCATTGTTGGAAAAACCACAACTGCCTATAAATTGTTAACATTCTGGAACAATTTTAACTTAACCGTTGATAACCTTCGAAACTTCGATAACTTCGAAACCTTTCCAGATGTTTTATTTTAACAAGATTATTAAATCTTGGTCTCGGTCACTTGTGAGGTAGGCAGAGAAAACCGAGTGCCAAATACCTCTATCTTTACAGATCTGACGAGCTTAAATATGACTAATAAATTTTAGTAAGTACAATGATGAGGAAGTATCGTTATATCTGTTGCAGAATCGATACCCGTTGTAGTAGACTTGTTCTGGAGTGGAGACATGTTTTGGCAAACGTAGCGTGGGACGTCCTTCAGTTAGGTGGAGTGACGATAGTGGCTGGCAGCGGTTGGATGGGAAGAGTTGAAGATCGAGCTCAGCGGTATGCTATTGGAGAGGCTCGTGTCTAGCAGTGGACGGGAGTAGACTGATGATGATGATTATTATTTTTTATTAGAGCTATTTAAATGAGTAATCGTAGGCAATATCAGGTAATGTACAGATATATCTGCGTGGTAATTTATTCCACATCACATGTATTTTTTTTTTAATTTTTATGAATTTTAACCCGGATTTTTGTTGAGACGTACTGTGTTAGAATATAGCACGTCACATTCGGTCTACTTATCAAGTGGTCTAGCAGATATGGCAG
>DWEC01003927.1:0-10217 GCA_018245735.1 Microceris miodesmiata | reverse complement strand
CATTTGGAAACACATTCGTTGCCACTTCTCCGAAGTGTGTTGACCACTTCTAGTAAATATATACACGATATTAAGCAACTGATGTTTTAGTGTCTGACCAGGATAAATATAGAGCAATAAAAAATCTTAGCATTATAGTTTAATAAAACCTATTATTTATTAAGTTAAAAAAAATAGTTCCTGACCAAATAGATCGACTCTGCTGATATAAGTTGTTTGAACTAATCTTACAAAAACACAATTCATGATTATATTCAAAAATCATTCGTACTTTTTCTTGTGAGTTGTATATATTTCTTTATATTTACGTCTGAGATATGTTTGTTATAGAGCTAAAAGTCCCAAAAGCCGGCGGTCACGGTCGCTCACGCGCAGATCGTTATCATTTCGCGAACACAGACAGTGGTCTGATATCATAGACGATTGTTACAATAGTTGTACATCAGAACCATCGGTGACGTCTTTGGGTTTTTAAGGACTTTGAGGTGCCTGACAAGCGATTTTAAGAAATCGAATAAGACCAGAATTTTTGGCTAATGACTGGGCCACAAAAGCAGGCAATAGACTCACTCCCTATTCTACATATAAGGCATGTAACATAACAGGTAAAACGTAATATTAAACTCTACCTATCCTCTTTGGGTGATACGAGCGTGATGTTTGGTTATTTTTTCAATTCTTATCAACACAGCCGAACAATGCAACCGGACGTGAGATAAATACATATCGCAAATTACCACGAGTCGTGCCCTTACAAGGACCCAGTGCTCTTGATTTTGTAACTGCGACCTCTAAACTGACGTTGCCACACATCACTAAGTGCACAAGAGAAAACAAGCGCTTAGTCGTGCTTCGTGAAATGTTCACAACAGAACACATCCGTCCGTCTATTCGTTCGTGCAATTGTTTGTTGAAATTATATGACGGTCCGAGATTTCCTAAGTCTCAGTCGTAATCGTAAACTCGTAAACGTATTGAATACCTACTGTTGAAAATAGAGATATTTAAAAAAGAACTTTTTGTAACATAGCATAAAATCACGCTTGTACTTCACCCAAAAGGTAGGCAGATGAGAGTAGTACATTGCCACAATTCATGGAATGGAGATGAGCTTATTACCATATACCGGACTTAAGCCCACGAGTCCGCCATGATGAAATAATGTTAAGATATCAATAATATTCTTTTTTTAAATAGAAATTGGCTTGTGTTGGACCAAAATTTCACCTGATAGTAGGTGAGATGTAGTTTAGGTCTATTCAAAACAATGACATGAATAATCACACTCTTGCAAACCTTTCTTTGTATGTAATTTGTGTATAAATCCATTCAAGTTGATACATAGATACATTTGAAGATCTAGCTAGTAAAACTATATGTTTGGACATTTAATCAGTTTACTTGGAGCAATACCGCGTTTCGCTCATTTCTACCTAGAAATATATGTATTTGGAGCTATTTAAATTTATGTCTGAAGGGTATGGACTGATCTTAACATAGTATAACATCATACCTGTAATTCCTGAAGGGGTATGCTGAGGGATGAAGTACACCCTCACGTTTTGCCCTATTGAGCCTATTAAAATGTATACTTTAAGTAGTTATCTCAATATCAGGAGTAGCGCCGTATCAGCGATCAGTTTCATATACAAATACTCGTTACATTGTTCATACAAAAAGTGGATAATTTATTTCTTTGTTCAGTTAATTGCGTTGAAGGCTGTACATGATATAAATTGGGCGAATTTAATTAAAACAGTTCTATGTTATTTTTCAGGAATATCGTAACGCTGCTTTGATGATGGCGAAGAAACGACTACGATTACATCTTAGAATATTTCTAATGGTAAGTCTAAGCCTGTGGTCATACTTGATCTTGTTCTGTTGAATATTAAGGCACGTACACACCGACTGCATTTTTCTTTATTTAAATATTATTGCTAAATTGCCAGCAATAGCCGTGTGTAACGTGTGAACGGTATCATTATATTATAAAATATTTATAATGTACATTTAATCCATAATCCGGTAATAAAATACTTTCCGATAAATTATTACTTTCAATTCGAAAAATTCAAAAAGGTTATTGATTTACTGCACTGTATAATGCAATTATAGCAAATTATTATAATCGATAGGTAAAACTAGTTTTTATTGATCATTGCATTACTGCATTACTAATAATCGTTTCTATTTAATTGATTAAATGGAAGCGATTATTAGTAATGCACAATCTGTACATTTAATTTAAACAAACATGTATGGCATTCGTCAAAAAGTCTTAATACTTCAAAATATTTTTCAAACAATTAATTAGTTTAAAATGTGTTTGGTGGTCGAAATTCGAATGACACAGACCATTTGACGTTATGTGAACAAATTGATTTGTGTACAACATTTGGAATTATCTGAAGTTTGTTTTTTAAATATATGATAGACAGAAAAACACAGACGTAAGGTAGGGTGTATCAATATTAGTGATGTGTTAAGAAAAATGGTCTGAAAATTAGCTTAGTTAGTGAAAGAGTCGCTTAAATCTTGTCGGTTTTTATTGCGACATGAATTTAAGAAATGATTATACATTTCTCCTTAAAATATTGAAGTAATACTCAGTAATATTAAAATTATATGCACACATTATTCCACTTCTTGCGCCACGGTGCTTGACATGTGCTTCTCGTGTTGAGGCACTCGTAAAAAAACACGCTTGCAGTGAGTACTAGACAATTACAACATAATTTCTAAACGAATAATCTGTGTGGTGCCGT
Source organism: Microceris miodesmiata (assembly GCA_018245735.1). Lineage (NCBI taxonomy): Eukaryota > Metazoa > Arthropoda > Insecta > Lepidoptera > Hesperiidae > Microceris > Microceris miodesmiata. Next base: position 7,449 of record DWEC01003927.1, on the reverse strand, counting down.
TTAATCTCTGTGTTAAGTTCGCTGTATAGTGTTAAGTAGCATCGAAATTGCTCTAACGGTTTACGTAACCTGTCGCAAAATGTCAAATAAACAGTCTGTTCTGAATTTGTCGAGAATTACACATGGTTATATTAATTGAAACATAAATAAATAACAGGTATTTTGAACGAATTATCCGCTGCAGCATACCCCAAATTCGAATCTGCTAATGTCATCAGCGTTATATCAGTGATAGAGAGTTGTTGGAGGATGTACACGAACATACCTATACAATTGAAAAAAATGTATGGAACTTGTTACAGCATGTCCGGAAAACTGGCTCGCGCTAAACTCATCAGAAGTCCGACAGTGTAATAACTCCTGAGTACTTATGAGTTGTTATCCCTGATAACTAAATTAGTGGTGCCTACTACACTAATAGAACAAAATGGTTACGGCAATGGTGAAAGCTGAGGAAATAGCATAGACGAACATTATGATAGCTGGCTAATTTTTAAAGTTAATAAATGTATATGTCACGACACAGTGAGAAACTTAGTCCCCCACCCACGTGCTACTAACTTATGAACTCTACTCGGGAACTACGTAGAATATTTAGATATACTACATTTCCAAGATGGTATAACAAGAACCTTAGTTTGTTATTCTGTTATATAGTTATCGAGAAACCTATCTTTGAAGTCAAATGCTAGATTTTATATCTCACATTGGGTATCATCATTAAACTTTTTATCATTTAACTATCGGACACCAGTCCACTGTTAAGATGGATGGGGCTAAGACCATACACGCTGACCAAGTGCAGGTTGGCAGATTTGACACGCCTTAAAGAACGTTATGAGTAACCCTTAGGCGTGCAGCTTTCCTCGCGTTTTGTGTGTAATAAATAACAATTAATACCTTGGTAATTTAACACTAAATTATCCTTATGGCACAAATGTGTTTAATTTATTAGTGTACTAGTTACTTAGTCACGATACTCGCTTACGGAACTCAATAAAGTACTCCCTATTGTCAGGATTGCTCACTATTGTCTTTTCATTTAGTATTTGGTTATCCGTTCAATTTTCGTATCCTCAATAATATACCTATATACGGTAAGGTTAATATAACTAGTTGTAAGTCATGAATTACGTCAGATATGACTGTTTTAGTTTGGAAGTGCAGCAAAACCTTCACCTGACAACGGCTTTATACATATATTTTTTTTATATATTCTTTGAGTATTACGTAATTTATCTCGGACTAAAGTTTTAAAAGCAGGAGAAAATGTGTCACTAAATTATATTAAGTAAAGACAGTATTTAAAATGCGGTTTGAAATTTTAATGTTTCCAATCCAATGAAATTATCTTGTAAGCGAATTTGGCATATCCGTTTGAATAAAAGTCCCAGTTAATAGTCCTTATCATTCTATGTCTGTCATATGTGACATCGGGAGAAAAATAACCGTAATAAAAAACATGATGACATGACTCTGATCCAAAAAAAATGTTATTAAAAGTTCAATTCTAAATTAAATTAAATTGACAACGTGCAATTTGGAAAAAGGATTCAATTACTGAATTCAAAATTCTTCACGTTGTTATAATATAAACAATTAAATTCTCCAGACTATTATTTAGTTCAAAAGTTAGTAAATTCATATGCAATGTTCAAATCTCGTTCAAAAGATTGTAATAAAGACATTCTATATATGTATTTGTAATCCATACACGGTGAACTAAAATCATTGTTCAAGATACACGAGAGTCTAAGACATCCTGGAACCTCATTCTACGAATATTTGACACACGATACACTGACTTCTAAAACGACCGCGTGCGCCCACTTGCAATACGCATTTTACATAACCGCCTGAGTCATTTTACATTTACATGTTAAACGGTATTACAGACTAACCGCGAATACATTGCTGGTGCCACTTGAAATAAGCTTACATTTCATAGAACACATTCAGCAATGGATACTGAAAATGTGGGTATTCTCTTGTTAGATTTCGATTTTGTGTCAGTTTTCCCTATTTGGCTGAGCTGCATTAATAGACACATTTGCATTTCGTTTATTGTTTGAATTTCGAATTCGATCCATCGTTTGTTACGTTTGTTGAACTCGTTTTTGGTTTTCCATTATGTACAATGACATTTAAGAAATATATCTAATATATATATGTATCTATAAAGGTTGGTACAGATTGGTGACTTTCGTGGTTTATGCAAATTTATTAACTTTATATGAATACTTTTAAATATGTACTTTAGATATTTTAATTTTTGAAATTGAACAGTGGTTAATTGAATCATTTTCCACAAAAAAAACCGGAAAGAAAATTGTTTCCTATACCTGGTATAATCATAGTTTATTTTAATTATATGTATTTAGTTATTGACATAATTATGTTATATATGATTACTTTGTGAAAATAATGTCCAACTAAATGTCCGAAATAAACAATACCTAACCAAAAAATTACATATTTCGTAAATAGCGGCGATCATTTTAAAGCTGAAATATACATAAACATTATATTGTAGTTTGGTAATTTTACGATACAGAACCACCTAACTATAAACAGTTAAATAACAATATGCATTTTACAATATATGATAATATTGTACAATATCAATATTCATTAAACAGATCCCACACATGCATGCATACATACATAGACATACACATACACTCACAAATTCTTCTGATCGATCCGTTGAGAAACTTTCATAAATCACTCACTCATTAATGTGGAAGCTGGGGCATGATTTTGGGCCCCGAGTGAGAGTAAAGTACGTGACTGCCATTTCTTATTGGCATTTAAGGTACAAGTACCTACCTTGAGGAATTGTTAAGGACATATCTTTTAAAGTGTCTACCCACCAAACCTATCAAACTGAATGACACGTGCAAGCTCCGGTAATAAGACGCCGCAGGCACTGTGCCTGCGGAGTACAACGAGTACCTAGCAGTCTATTTTTAAATTCTCACACCATTACACACAAATCTCCTTCTTCTATTTACTTAGGTTTGTTCTCTTTTTCTCTCTATCTCTCTGCACTTTCACACAGATGTGTCAATGTTTGTTAAACTCAATTAAACAGTCGTACTAAAATCAAAATTAAATTGCAAATGTAATAGCTGAACAGTCTTGACCGTGTGACTCGCGACTCGTGACCCGTTACAGCAACGGTGACACTTCAGCTGCCATTGTGTTTAAAGGTTGTACAATTTAGCTTCTGAGAACCGCTTGCAGCCGCCAATTTGCATGTTACACCCGTTTGGCAAACGGAAATTGTGTTTACGTGAGTTATATATCACTAATGTATGTAATTAAACTTTACGATGCTCTTTTAATGTAATCTTTGACGCAGCCCGGAGTTTGTTTCTCCCACAAAGGGCACAATTCCACGTGTATTTATTTGCTTTGATTAAAACAGTATAGACGATTTACATGAATTAGTGATACGTTATACATAAAATACTATTCAAAAAACAATAAAAATTCCGATTTTTTTTTAATTTTATCACAGCCTAGCACTTTGAATACAAACGTCTGACCGTCTGACGCTGGGGTAAGATCACCGGGGGGTAGTTGACCCCCTGAGACTGCTCGGGTAAGGAGGGAATCCTCAGCGGCGTATGAACGACAGAGTATCGTATCGTATCGTAGGAAAAGCTTATCGATCCTCGCTTAGAAGAATCTTAAATTATATGTCACATGTTGTATAATATTTTCAATAATGTATCCGCTAAGTCCCGTTCAAGATTAGCTTCAGGAAAACGTTATTCCAGTGAGGATCAGATGAGGATGATCAGTAAATTATAATGTCTTAAACCGCAACACCATAATGTTTTTATTTTCAGACCCTAGTTAACTTACATTGGATGTTACATTCTGCAATAATAATTTCTTCGAGTGACCTCCCTTTCGATTTTGGACTTCTCAATGTAGATTATTTGTACAAGGTAAAGGACTCAACTATTTCGATAATCTTGCTGTTGGTTATAAAGTGTTTGGTTTTGACGAACTCCGCCTGGCATAACACCTTCTTTGCTGTCACAATGTAAAATCATGCTTAAGGTCACTTTAAAGTTTAGGCTTAAGGATTATAAGAGGAAAAATCTAAAAAACCTAGATATATGTTATGCGCGAGCCGGAACACAGAAACTTCCATATATATTTGCTACTGTCAGTCAACGAACAGGGAACTGACCGCGTTGGCGATTATTGACATAATCAGTTAAAGTCAATCTGCTATCGCCAAAGCGTAGATTCAAAAAATGTCATTACAGTGATACGACGACCGGCAAATGATGACAAACATGAAGAAACTCTCAATGAAATCTAATAATTATAATAGATGGTTATATTAATTAATATAGTAGGTGGTAATATCATTAAAGTTACCCAACTGTAGCCCGACCTCAGACCGCCGAATAGTTAAATGTATGTAAATATCGACTTTATAATAAACTTGAGCTCGTTAGTCATTTGTAATTTTGCAGATTGGCACCCACACTTGCACATGTATGTATGTGTATGTAGTAATTTCAAAACACCTACTTAGCTATTCGCTTCTTAAATATGTTTACGTAATGAAATACGTTGCGATGCGTTATAATGTGTATTTATTCAAATAATCATATTCCAATCGTCCTTTCATACACTTGAACATTACTCGCGACCTTGAGACAAAAATATGAAAGTTTGCCGTCCATAGACGCCAAGCGTACCTAAATGTTCCCAGAACTGTGACTGGATGGTTTTTTTAAGCGGACACTATTAATTTCACGCTGAAATTAAAATGGATAAAATATTTAAATAATGCGAGATTAAAATAAAAAATGAAATGATATGGTTTTAAATTTAGAACAATTATGTTGCTAATGTACTTAACAACTCGAACTTTTCTAAGTGAACAAAATTTTGTTCGCTTAGTAAAGTTCGCTTAGAAAATTTGAGCGTGAAACCAATTGGTTTCACGCTCAAATTAAAAAGGTTTTATCTTTTTAATCTGGAAGTAAAACTTGACTGAAATAATAAAAAAAAGAAACTGGTAGATTTAAATTTCGAACAAAATTAACACAGCTTATAGTTGAAATATCTAAAATCGAAACACATAAATCAATGATAGAAGAATCAGACGCTTTACATTTTTATATCCTCAAACGTATCGCAACACGCTGGCGCCAGTTAACAAATTCGCCATCAACTTGACAAAGTCCGTAGACAATCATAACTAGCGTCACATTTCTCTCGATGCGCCGAATGATGAACGAGGCGCCGAGAGTTGCGTCGACTGTATAATTCTCAAATCTAGGGTTTCTAGCTAATTAGTCACTTGTATAATGACGCAAGTGAAATTTAAGACGCCAGTTACAACCGATAAAGTTTCACGGAATATTGTATATAAATTTCATTGATAAATTAATACTTTTAATTCAACCCTTTCATAGCTTATGTCAATTAGTAAATAAATACTTACATACCTATACGTACATAGAAGTTATTACATAATTTATTTCTCAAATAACTGCGTGAAGCAATCAAATATTTTGCGCCAAAATTGCAAAAGAAATGTTGTTCTTAAATTTTCTAGGTAAAAATTAATTATCAAGATTTAAATGAAAGTAAATTAAACGAAAATTAAACAAATAAATTTTACGAATACACGAGAAAATATTTTCGTCCTGTATAATCGAGTGGGCTTATAATAAAACGTAAAAAATAAATTTGTAATTCGTTTAATTATATGTAAATAAATTACAAATTTCCCTAATTACAGGAATTTTTAAAGCATGTTAAACGAAGCGGATATAAAAGTTGCCTGATTGATTATGTTATCTATAGAAGATATACGGATCCGTTATCGATAAGTTTATTTTGCATATTTTAATTAAATGAATTCCATCTTGTTTCTAGGAGCGATTATAAACGTGCGGGTTAAGGCTACTTATTTTCTATGAAATCGGCATGTTCAGTCTTACTCGGGGATGACTAAAGAACAAGTGATATCAAAACAAACAATGAAAAAAATTATTATTTGTATCGAATATTTTACTTGTCACGCGTTGTTGAGATATTGTTTTACAACAAACAAAAATAATATACAGCTATTTCATTACATTCTAAAGTATACATATTTTTAATATTTCCTTAATGTTCAATTATTTAAAAGACCTGAATCTCTTGATCCTCTCAAACCAACTTCATCCTTAGATACATTTAGCTTTCTTATTAACAAATAATTTAGTATGTTAACACTTATTTGCAATACATTTATAGTACTTACTTTACAAAGTGATGTTCTTGTAATATTATTCAAAGTGAAAATTTATTTTTCTATCTCCAATTACGACACAAAATATATCATGCCGAATTATTTCTATCATATATTGGATTATAGTACATTATTTTTGTATAAAAATGTAGCGTGCAGTTTTAATAAGATTTTATTTAAAATATGTCGTATGTGAAAGTGGTACCAGCAAAACCTTGTACAATAAGCAACAAGTATGTTTTAGTACATCTGTTACAGTTACAGAGCGTCACAAAGCATTAGAGAGCGTCACTGAGCGTCGCAGAACGTCACAAAATATAATTTTACATTATCTCGTTTTCGTTATAATTTTGTTACAATTTTAAATTAGCTCTCGCGTCAGAAAAATAAGCTGATGGGTACTTGACCACGGACAACTTGTTCACGCGTGCACATGTTTGTGAGTGTATAAATAGACCCAAACGTGTCGGGAAAGAAAGTGAGCCACGAGAGGTGAAGGTCGTCGCCGCAGACGAGTGATGATTTGACGCATTGATCCGACGCTTTATCAACCATTGCAATATATTGATTTTGGTCTCCTGAGACAAGTCATCGAAAGCTTTATACCACAACGAGCTAAAAAAAATATACACATATTTTATTTCTCGTAGGTATGTTAAACGTAAACTTGTACAATGTAATTTAATTTAATACTACATAAAAGGACATATGTATATACTTTTTAAGGCAATGCCTAGCTATTATAACGTCGCTTATAACCGCTTTCAACGGCTACAAATTGACCATTGTCACCGCGTTAATAAGTTAAAAAAATATATAATAGAGTCCTGAACGTCGATGACTTGCTAAAAAAGAAACTATTTCATATCGTTGACACACAGATTAATAGCCGCACAGAGTTATCATAGTTGTTGTGAGGGTCTAAAGAATAAAAAGTAAATCGCCAACGAGCGGTTAAAAGTGATATTTTTTAGCTTCTTAGTTAACACTTCTACTTTACACGAAGAATAATAATAATGATAATGAACAATGTTGTCACGAATTGTATGTTAAATAATGCTCGTCGTCGTCAATTTTTGTTAAATTTGACGGGTTTTGGTCAACGCAGTGGTGTAGTCATCATCATCATTAGCCTATCTTAGTCCACTGCTAGATATAGGCCTCCCCCAAAAGGG
>DWEC01003926.1:0-10219 GCA_018245735.1 Microceris miodesmiata | reverse complement strand
GTACTAACCCGTGCATAAGTGGTGAAAAGGCTGGATGAAATAAGACTTATGTTTTCGCTTTCGTTTTATATACAGTGGAGTGCGAGCTTTAAGATCATCGTCCTTCAACTGTGATTGTCCTTTGCAAACTAGCAGATATATATATATAATTCCATGAACAGTCTAGAGATAGTCGTTATACTAAACTCTTTTACAATGTGACTTTATGGTTTTTGTCCGTACTTTCTACGCTGGGCATGCGAGTAGTGCATTGCAGAGCTACGCTTCTCACAGCGCCTACGCTGCTGGTCGTAGGCAGGGGGGACATGTAGCCTAAGCAGGCTACCTAGACAATTCCTGGTACCATTAATTTTTTGAAATAAAATTTCTTAATCCCTTTCCTACTTTCTCAATGTTTTAAGGAAGATGTCATATTTTTTGAGTTGCACGTGAAATAAAATTTAATTTAGTTAATAATCATCAAATCTTTGTTTTTCATTCGGTTTTAGTCATGACTGTTGTTATATTTCTTAGGACATTCAGGTCTTACTTTTTTAAGTTAACAGAGTAGCAAATGACCAGACAGCAGTTAGAATACAACTGGAAGTATGGCACTGTTAGTCTGAGCTGGTCCATTTAGTATAATAGGATCGTTATTTCAAATTAAGAACATAACTGCAGGAACATACTGGAATGGTTCTGGACTGCTTGATGTCATAAATGTATCCGTATGTATGTATTTAGTACCCTTAAATTTTCCTTAGTAACACATTAGATGTAGACAAGACACCTAGGTGTGCCTGAAATAAAGATTAATGTCACAACTATGAGTCATGAACACTGATGCGTTTTTATACATACAATTATTATGACTCATTATCACAAATGTTTCGTTTTTATACTGATTCGGTATTATGTCATCGAATCGGTTTTCCTTTCCGAGCGTTGGTTGTGTGATTAAAAGATTGTACTCTTTTATAGTCCTAAAATAATATTCAGTTTTATAAATTTATATGATGGAAATGTTACGTTTATTTTATTATCGAAAGTTTAGTGTTTGATTTAATGTTTATTTTTTATTATTACAAATAGGCTCGCGTTTGGCTGCAATTTTACCTGTTGGAAAGCGAGATCCTATTCACCCCTCTTTTGAATAATTCCAGATTATACGAATCGGGAAAGATGGACGCCGGCAGAGAGTTCCACTCTTTCGCAGTCTGTAGCAAAAACGATTTAGAGAATCGCTTCGTCCTGCTTATAGGAGTGTCTACCAGATGTGGATGATAATCTAGATACACATTATTGACTATACAACCTTATGATATTATGAGATGATTTCAAGTGAATAGAAGAACCACGGGAGGTATATACGGATAGATATAAAAGCACTAGCCACTCCTCAATTATTACAAATGTCGATAGGTAACGGTGACCACTTACCATCTATCAGGGGCTCCGTCTGCCTGTTTGTTAGATTAGATATTAAAATATACATGGAATTCATTGCTCTCTGTCTACTTCATAAATTACCTGACATAATGATCTAGTCGTTCTTTATCATTATCCTCCACAATATTACATCCTGTGATTAATAAAAAAAAACGAAAAACGTTACTTTATTACAATATATTTGACGTATTCCAATATTAACCTTTTATAAGATATTTTGAAAGTCAGCGATACTGAGACTTACGGAGCTAAAAATTAAAAGCTCTTGAAAAATTGTATACTTGAGAACAAATTGCTCATTTTGAACGGTAAACGGCCATTCAGCGCCGAGTGAAACTAAAAAAAAACATTGAATGAAACAGAACGATAACGCTTTTTAAATTTATATTAATCGCCATTAAATATAGATACTCATTACTAGCATGTCATTATACATATAAGAATATAACAACTCATGTAATAAATTCCAATTATAATTCCCCCCTGGCGCCATCTATTGTAGCGAAGTGGAATGATAAGTATATAATTTAATTATCAAAATAATCACTGAGTGTCAGTTTAAAAAATTATATTTAAAGTAGTAAAATGCAAAATAAGTATTTTTGTATGGTTTTAAATATGAAGGTATGTACTGTATAATAATCATAATCGTAAATATCGTTTGGAATGTCGCTATTCAAATGAAATTTGTAACTTTTGACCTTAAAAAAATTTCCCGAAACCGGACTCGTGCACTGTTACGATAAAAATTCATAATTATTGCCAAAAGGACGTAAATGAAACGTAGATAATATTGATATGACAGTGTCAAATATACTGAACAGACAAAATTAGCTTATCATAATAAAACATGTATAATACTTAGGCTGAGTATTGACTGATGGGGGAGTCAGAAGACCCCAAACTGACCCACGCGTATGATGAGAATGATGTATATAGTAGAAGTACGTCAATTCTGTAACTATATACAAATATGTATATATTCAGCATGTGCGCTATCTGTCCACCTTGTAAGGCAGCTGGCGTAAAACATATTACATTTAAAATAAGTTTACTTTAGTATGAGTACGTAATAAGATGCCCATGCGAAGTGCGAGTCATTAATCCTATTATACAAACGAAGTCCTATTTCGGAATGGTTAGCCGCTGCTGGACCGGTCCACAAGCATCGACCTCGTCAAGGTAACAAGTGAAATGTCAAAGTAACAACTACGCACTAGTGGAATGCCGCCGGGGAAGAGCAATCTAAATAATAATAGCATTGGAAACCACATGAACAATGAATGTTACTATTATATTATCACGCCAGGTCCCTTAGAGTGTACACAGAGAAAATTGACAGCTAAACGTTTCTATCCTTGCAGATCTGACGTGCCTCCTCTACATTCATATTACCTTTCTAAATGCACACCGATTTCGGAGACTCCTCGATTCATGCAACAAATCCCCCATAACATATAAAAAGAACTATATAGAATGAGCAGAACGTACGTCTATAACATGACCTCTATGAAAGTGCGATCTTTACATTTTTTGACTTTATAGTATTTTAAGTTTTATTTGGAAGCCTTAAGTTTTAATTTAGCTTCTTCAATATATCTAATATTAGCGGCGACGAAAGCCCCTCAAAATAGTTTTGTGTACAATATTGCTTGGTGCGTTTTTGCTCGAGAACTTGTCGGTGCGCGATTTTGCGATTTACTAATAATGTGATGTGAACTAGCTGGAGAAAGATAAGACATTATACGAGTAGGTATATCTAAAGACTAATAGCTAATAAATTTAATTACACCTAATTAAGGTCCCTTTATCATTGGTTCGAATGGGGATAGTTATTATTACTAATTTATATTACGTAACATTACAAAAAGAAAATAATCACGATTGAGAAATCATATTCGATTTTGATCCTTATTTTCAGTTCCGAGTTTGTTACTAATATCTTTCGCTTGTGAAAATCGCTAACTTTAGGCTAAATAAGCTTTAAAGTATGTTACCTAGATGTTACGACCTAATATAAAATAAAGACTACGTATGTATTTATGAAGATATTGGATTTCTTACAGTGTAATTATTACTGTTCATTTTTAATTAATTTTTTTTAATAAAGAAGGTGAGATTGATAAAATGAACATCATTAAGGACTATAATTGACTGGTCGCATGGTGTAGTAGTTACTAGCTATAATCATTGTCGAATTGATCTATTCGAAATTCGCGGGTTCGAATCCAATCCAGAACTAATATTTCTATACATCGATGTTTTTATTATTATGTATTCAGAAATGTATTCATTTATCTTTATATACTTTCTAATTACCTTAGTGCAGGTTCTGTCTAGTTTTGTATCTAGATAACCACAGCTAAGATGTCTCAAGACATTATTTAGGTATATTAATAGAACTACTGTAAAACTCACTCATGATATGTTCAGAGGGATTTCACTTAAATATTATTACATGGAATGATCCAGACTATCACCGTGTACTTGAAAAGCAACCAAACGACAAACCGAATTGCACAGCGCTGTGAAAATAAGTGGGGCCAAGCAAATAATTTTCCGCGATTAAGAAAGCTGATTGGCTCGCTGTGTTGGTGCATTTTCGCAACTGGTACAACTGTCACACATGATTTTAGTATTAACAACTACTAAACCGTCTGTGGATTAGACATGGCATATTATATTAATAATAATAATTAATTGACGCGAACGCACAATAACCACATAAAGACATTACAATTATTTTGAGCATTTTTTTTGTAACAGTCTTATAATATTTTATAATATAAAATCAATATTATTATTATTTCTATATCACGCCACAAGGGGGACAGCCCATGGCGCTTGGGGGCGGAGAAGTCCATTAGGAAGTATGGATAGGCTTCACCAGTGCTGATTAAATATTTGTAATGGAACTAGTGATATCGTTCGAGTTTCGACGTGGGTGAATGATCAGTTCAGCTAGTCAAAAACGGACTTAGGACTTTAGTTGCTTTACATTTGGTAAGGCAGGGCAGTTTGGGAAGGCAGAGAGTACCGATGATATTTTTAACTCGTCATGGTCTTTCTGCATTTCAGAATAGTGCGGACAATAGACACATTAGTGCTCCAAATGAGTCGTAAAACCGATCATAACCTTAAAGGCACATACATATAATTTGACGTTACAATTTGACGTTAAAATCAACATTGGCAAGAGACGGTTAGGCTAAGTTTCATAATCTGTCGACAGATATCGGGGTCGTTCAAATAAGATCGTCGTGTGCATTGTTTCGCCAAGGAAAACTAATATTGACGTTAAATCAAATGTTAACATAGTCTTGTAACCTATTAAGCGCTAATGAGCATTCCTCGGCGCTCATAAAACGTAATATGACAATTTCAAAAGCAGCGAATACGATGTACCTCTATTAGGTGTTGTCGAAAATATGATTTTGTACTTAGATTTGTATGGGCAGATATATTTGGCGCTTGGTGCTCTCTTACCACTCCGAAAAAGAATTGACGTGATGATTTATAATATAATATGTACACATATGGTATTTTTGTCCTGCTATTACTCTAAGTCCATGTGTGAGAATAAAGTCAAGCTTTATATTAAATGACATAAATGTACCTTCGTCTGAATATACAGAGTCTATTTGTTCGCTCTCCACACTCTGCAAACTATCGCCGCCTTCAACGTAATCTTGTACTTCAATCGGTTCAGGAGGCTCTTCTTCATCCATTGATTCCCTCGTAGGCCGCTCTTCTTTTTCTTTTGTTGTTGGCAAAATATCAAATATTGAGGGTGCGTGAACGTGGCTACTTGCTAGACCCAATTTTTTTTGGATGAAAGCTTCCAAAATTTGCTTCGTGATTCTGTTTTGTCTCTCCAGTTCAGGCACTCCTGTGGAGAAAGGAGAATACAGATAAAAATGACTGCGCGAAAAAACCAATGAACAATGCAATCAGAAAAGAAGAAATTTAAAATCGAGATAGACGTCATTTTTATCTGCTTCCCCATTCCCACGTTCGAGAAAGTTTATGAATCTAAAAAGAATAGAACGCAATAAACAAAAAAGACAAAATTATAAAGAGATAAACGTTTTGTGAGTAACTATATAAATTATTAGAATTTGTGTCGGTTTAATTCACGTATGCTTTTTTTGGATAATTCAGGCGACTTCGATGTGATCGACGAGAGCTCATGTAGAAGGACTTCCAATAGATTCAAAACTAGCCGGGCTATCCCCAAAAAACATACTTGATTTAAGAAGGTAAAAGATCGAAACATATTAAACGTTATCGTCAGATAAATCCAAATATTTCAGTGCAAAGAACTAGTTTAATGTTTTGTAGAAGGCACATATATATTTGATTCGTATAAACCTGTAAAAGTTTTCATACATATTAGACATACCATTACAAACACCAATGGAAGATAATGGTTGATATAATAAAAACCCTCTGAAGACGAAGAAGAATGTATAGATGAGTTGATAACAAAAGTGCACACTTAAAGAGGTTAGATAAGTAAAACGGCAAAAGAACTTATGAAGAGCCCATTCAGCTACTCAAGACAAGTAGGGAAAAGAGACTATTCAACTTGAGTCGGATATTTTGACATTCGCTCGGTTTCCGTAGACAGCTGGGTGGTTCTTATGAAAGATTGGAGATTTCGTGTGATACCACACTATTGTTAACTTTGCTATCCATTACGAGAACAATGGTGGCGTCTTTGCCAACTGCTACTATACAGTAAGACGGCATGAATGTACGGAAGCCAGTTTTGTACCATTTAAATAATTGCACTGCTCCGAAGGCTTAAGGATGCGAGTGGGTGGTTCAGATAAAGCAAATTGGTCTGCGTACGCACGTCTATTGTTTCTCCATTTGACAGGTTCAAGTACAGATCTTTATAAATAATGCATTGTGATTTGGAATGCTTTATTTGTAAATGGTCAGATGGTACCTACTTGGTTTGCTTATCGTTTATCGGATAAAGTGATTACTAAGTTTTGTAATAGCATTTTGTAATGCGCGCACTCTCTTACTAGGATTTTAATTCGAATTTATTGTATTGAGTCTTGCATCGGTTTTGTTTTTGATGAAGCTCTGAAGCTTATATTAATAATAGTAGGTATTCATTTATTCTCCATCGTTAGTACAATATTACTAAAAACGTGGCAGTTATATAATTACGCATAAGGTAAATACGTATTTTTGTGTCTGTCAGATAGTCTGACAAATTTATGTCTATTATTATTATTATATTCACGCCAGTTTACTTACGAGGTAGACGGAGATCACCGAGTACCAAATATCACTGTTCGTACTTACCTGACCTAAATAATTTCAATAAGCCAAGTTAAGCATTTACCTTTATCTGATTGAATTCTTTTATTGTGTTAGCAAATCGATTGGCATTCACGCTTTGACCGGATTCCCATACAATTAGCATCCATACAAAAACAATGATTTCTTTTGTATAAACTTGTTTTTTATCGCTACACAAATCATAATGTAATGGTTATAACTTTATCAGAGTATTATATCCAAAACAAAACATTTTGATTACAGGTGTGTTTGACCGTTTTATATGTTAATTTTTTTATATGGAATAATTTAAGAATAGTATGTAAGTATATTGCTGGTGGATTTGTATTATGTTTGAGGAAAACCATAATTGTTACTTTCACGCCTTTAAAAGAAGATGCAGTGATGTCAACCAAAGCCAAATATAAAATTAGAATACTTTTTGCAGTGTCGCCCACCACTGCTCTGATTACTGTCCAGGGTTCACTCCTATGGACCTGGGCCACTACTACACCAATAATCAGCACACCTACGGTAGCAAACGAATACTCAGAACACATATCTTAATTCATCATCGATTTCATCGGAATCGAACCTGGAGCTCATTAACCCATGTAGACCCTTGCGCAATCCGGGTCACGGTACTTCGCGTAAAAACCACAAAATATCCAAACGACAGGGAACGTAAATAACTGGAAGCGCAGCAACATAAATATTCTCAGGAACGCAATTTAAAAATAATGTTTACTTAAAACTTACAATATAAGTTACTGATAATTCCTCACATCAATTTTGGTGAGTGGACAATTTTTTAAGCAACAAAACGACTTGATGCGCACCGTTGAGCAATTTTACATGGTACGTATCGATAATCGCCAAATCGAGTGAGAAGAGGTGTTTAAGTGATTCATTTCAATCCATATCGTATTATGTCACCTGCCCATAAACTGAGAACACGATTCTGACGAGAATGTCGTGGAATCACAGTATTTAAGAAATGCTTTAAGAAGTTACGATTCAACAACTGTCGTGAAATTACTTCAATTGGATCGTTTTTATCCAAAATAGTTGTTCTTATCCTTTTGCGACATTGGATTTGACTTTAACTTTATTTAATTAATCATTCAATTAGCTGTTAATTTATTTATTTCAGTAATTAATCTTGCCATGAACGAGAGATGCATTGACGGTGATATAAATTGTTATTGTACATCTAATTCAGTTACAAGGTTATAGGAGAACAAAAGCATATTATTATACGTGAATACTTCTAAATATTTATAACATATAATAGTCGCATATTAGTCATCGGACTATTTAGTATATCAGGGTCCATCAGTAGTCCACGGATCATTGTTTAAGAACCACTGCTATAGAAGACGATACTGTACCTGTAATGAGGTCGTAGTTTAACAGTCGATGTGAGGATCATCTCACGATACGATCAAAACGAAATATTTATTGCGTTTTGCAATTCTTTATGCGATCCTCAGATATCGATCTTGCGACATTAATCACGTGTGCTGCAATACTGACGGTACTGTTGTTATTATTTATATATAACGAAAACTAATAACTGTCTCGTTTTTAAATTGCTATTTGTATAGGAAGGTCAATTGCATATTTATGGCTATGAGTTTTTGAGTAATTATCGATTTCCAAGGGAAATTTGAAGATCGAACACTTTGAGTGCGTGTGCGTGTGTGTGCGAACATGGGAAAGTGTGTGCGTTAGTCCCAGTGTAAGTTTGTGTGTGTATGAATTTGTAATATAATTTATCGTTTTCAAATTTTTGGGTTGATCACTTAATAAATATTCTAACATACACTAATAATTCATGCAATAAATCTATTTAGGAGGGTTATTAACCTGTCGTTAGTTATTAACATAATGGGAACAACGCAACTAATATAAGTAATCGAAATTGGAAAATAATAAATTATTTTTAAAATACCTACAACAATATAACAATTAGAGTTGTTTATCATTGAAAATACATATCGTTCTGGAAAATACATATCGTTCTTGAAAATACAATAATCCTAGGCCATTGTTATTATCGTTATATTAACTACTGAGTTTAATAAATTTAACTCAAGTGTATTATTCGGTTAACTAATTCAAGGGTGATTGATATTTAACTAACTTTGGATATTTTAAAGATCTAAATCATTATTGTAACTACACAAGTAACTATTATTATTGTATTTAGCGAAATTAGCAAGTCTGCATTTTTTCATCGGTAAAATTTGTCGGTCTCATACATATACTTATAATTAAAAATTAATATTCGCCTGCCAATTCGCACTAGACCAACGTGGCGGGCTTTACCTTGTTTTTATCATACCATTATTAGATATGGGTCTCTTCTCACCATGAGAAGGATTAACGCTTTTATCCATACGGGTTGATAGGAGAGTCAGAAGGTCTCTTGGCCGGCGTGCGTGCATCTAGAGAGTGCTGAATATAAAAGAAACACGTTAGGTCTATAAATATATATTTGCCACTCGGCGCTCTCTACCCACCCCGTAAGGGACGTGATGTTAGTATATAATATAAGATAATTTATTTTACGTCTTTCTAAATAACGCTATGCGAACCGCATTTTATTATATAGAGCGCCATTTTATTATCAGCAATTATAATAGTCACTTGTTATGTTATCACCCATAACTTATAATTTATAACATACTGAAAATTTGTATGCTAGAAGTTTCATTTTATACGTGAAGTCATATCTTACGGAGGTGCTTTGTCTTATGAAAAGTAGAACAGCAGGTGTAGCTGGCAAGTTATATATTTCCTAATGGTACTTAAAAAGCGTGTTGTTTTAAGGATTGTATAATATTATTATACAATTAAGTGCCTTGTAGAATTTGGCGTTAACCCTTCTCATTTTGAGAGAACACGCAGGTCCAACAGTGGGAAGATAAAGGGAGTTGATGATGATGAGAAATCTTTTCTGACATACCCTGTTTTTTCAGTCCTATATATTTTATTTGTTCATCTTTGGCGTGGTTCTTTTATATTTAGCGCTCTCTTGATAAATTAATAATATTGCGAATATCAAGGATGGCCCGAATGTATTGAATACATACAGAAATTTGTACATGTTGGTCTACGGCATACTTTAAAATACTTATACTAGTGTCTGTTAGTAGTTAGTGAGAAACGATCTGTTTTCGGTTGCCTAGCAACCGGATAGTTAAAAACCAAGACTAGACATTCACTTCTTGTTACAAATTTAATGCCCGAGTAAAAAATAAGACTAGAATTCTGGAGTCCCTCATTATTATTAGCATTTATGTAATTCAGCACTTGCAAGAATATTCAAGACGTACGTAAAACTACTGCTGCCCGTTGCCTAGCAACTAGCATTCTATAAAACGAAAACCTAACACTATAATTTCCTTTGTAACGTATACAATGCTTACATAATCAAGACAGTAGCTTAAGTTTTTTAAGAACGAGAGGTTTAAATGTATACATAAAC
>DWEC01003925.1:0-10219 GCA_018245735.1 Microceris miodesmiata | reverse complement strand
CTATGGCCTTAACCCTCTCAATATGAGAGGAGACCCATATTCCAACAGTGGAATTATAATGGGTCGATTATTTTATTTAATATCAAATAATGTACATAATGTTATACAACACATATAAGTAATGCAGAACGTGTATCCCGTGGCTTTTAATGGAAATTTAATCATTTTGTCTTTCATTCTTATTTAACAATAATGATAATTCGCTTTCGACACATCACGTCAAAATAAACCATACATACTAAACCATATAATATTTACGTTGCGGCAATGCTATGTTCCACATACATAAGTAATAATTAAACGGAATAATTGAATGAAGACAACTCTGAATGCAGAGTTAAGTGATCATTTAGTTGGGAAGTGATCATGAATAATAAACTACATCATTACAAGATGTGTACCTACAATGTTCACGTCATTCGGTAACGCTGTTTAACATTGTCCTCGTGTGGAGACACCTTGTGTAGCGTCACTCGGTAATATTGTTTGATATTTCAATCGCGTAGAAACGCCTTAATATAAGTTCTTATGGTTTAACAAGAAATATTAAGACGTGAAGCGTTCCGATACACATTTAAAATTGAAAATGAATGTACAGTCTGTAGCGATAGGTTTATCGTTGTATTTTCTTTGGATTTTCATACTACTTACTACATTTTATTCAAAATATAAAAAAATATGTATGTTTTCAATTAAAATGAATGTTTCCTGTTATCATTCCATGTGTATATGTCAAATGAAGCTTTAATAGTGACTAAAGACTAAATAAATAATCAAGAAATCAACATACTAACTAACAGACATAAGCAGACCAACCAAAAAGTTTGAAAAAATATCTGATATGATATACATACTTTGATTGTTAGATCAAAATTTACAAAATGCAAACGTTAAATTCAAACTTAACAAGTGTAAAGGTTTTTTTTATGTTCGAAAAAGGTTAAGGGTGCGTAAGATCGACCCTCTGATAAAATATTTGTTTAATCCCTTACAATTTTTTTTTTGACAAATAACAATATTGTTGTAAAGTTCAACGCTTCTAAAATGTTTATTTTTAAAGCGTAGAGAATCTATCTATGCATATTTGATGATACCCATAAAATAATTTAACTGATTTCCATACGGGATCAAAATACGACCAGAACTTTACACACTTTCCACCCACTCCCCACATTTAGTGTCAATAAGGTTTCCTTTGTCAAATATAAACATTAAAATACAGATTTGAGCATTTAAATAATATAACCCATTATTGAGTTCAAACTTTGATTGTAAAGAAATTAGTGATTATTATACTTTAGTTTGAAATATAAGATAAATATTAATTTTCGTCTTTTTATTTATACATATTCTCTTTAAACCATCTCATCACCTGTTATTTTATAGGCCTTCTAATCCCCGCATGAGTTATTCACACACTTTGAGAAGACTAGTCTAGAGGAAGCTCGTGATGAATTGAGAACAAATCGACCGATCTGTTTTTAAAACATGCGTTGGTTTGGATACTTTGAACACACTGAAGCGTTGTACAACGGGTGAATTGTAGGTAGCGTGGCTTTTAATACATTTTTGCATTGTTTCACAAACTGTTTATCTGCCCGGTGTCAACAATATTTTTTTTTTTAATTTATGTTTATATATTTGTCTCAAAATATTGCGAAGGATCATTTGATTTATGAACGTTTACCTAAATGTAAAAAAAAAGAATAATATTTTATTACTCAATATTACTAATTGAATCAGTATACATATTATACTTAGCTACACACACTACACACAAAGGTTGATAACTCATAAGTAGCTTCAGAGGACTATTTAGAGCTGAATATCCTTTTTTTCCTATTTTTTTATACCACCGACCACTTTTAAGAACCCATTTTGTTTTAATTGGCCGTCTGCAAAAACTTTAAAAGTAAAAAAATAATAATCCCCATGAGACCGAAGCCCTACTATGTCGATTCGGTATGCCATCGACAAATGCAATGACATCTGTTTTTTTATGATAACGTAAATAGCACTTCAACCCTAACAAGTACATAATAAGGTTCAAATTGGCTGGCTGTTTAAGAACAGAATATTTTTTACCAAATGGTAATCGAATGCGTTTTATACAGACCTTATTATATATGCTATAAAGTCCAGTGTTATTTGCATTAATGTAACGAAACGTTGGTTATTCCTTTCTGAGGCATTCAGGAAATTCCAACGGGTGACCGTTCGAAATTCAATTTTTTACGACTAATTTAAATAGTCTATGTTTGCTTGCACATTTATTTTGGCGCGCTATATTTGCGTGACATTTTTTAATATTGCTATTTGTTCGTTCAACTATACTAATAAAGTATAACCTACGTTATTAATAAAATAACAATTGTACGAAATTGTTAATTTATTTAAAATGAATTAAAATTATTATGAATTAAATGATTTTGAAGTACAGCTGTTACAATAAAACCTGATTTATGTTTGACGTACACCTTCCATTCGAAAATAGTCTTAGCATTTATTTTATTTTACCAGAGCGGCGAAGAATACTATTACAATAAACCGTTGTATTTATTACCTGAAAAGAAAAAGACAACATTAGAATAATGTATGCATTAAAGAAATATAATAAAAATATATTTAAAGCAAGTTGAGATAATATAAAAGAAATAATAATGTAACAAAAAGAAATAAAACAATATCAAAAATGTCATAACAAATAATAATTATAGTTTACAGAATATTTTTTTAAATAAACTAAAAAAATATTTCATCATAATAAAATCTTAATAGACAAAAAATATAAAAGTGATTATATAATTTAATATTACAAACTTATAATAAAATATGTAACGAAAATAAATTTGACAGCGGTGGGATTCGAACCCACGCCCTTTCGGACTGGTGCCTAAAACCAGCGCCTTAGACCACTCGGCCACGCTGCCTATACATAGATAGGTCGAAATTACGTGTCAAATCACTTTATATGCATATACAGTTTTCTTTTTATTACTGTTTATTTTATTCAACAAATTATTATAACAGCATATGCGACTGAATACAATATGTTTGAGTGGCTTTCAAAAAGTGTGACAATTTTGTTACTCTCTTATTCATTAGTTAATAAAGATTTACATCTATTAATAAAATTTTTACGCGACAGCTTGTATAAATTCTACTGAAATAATAACGAATAATATATACTGCACACTGTACTTAAGTAATAAAATAATCATGCAAATTGCCGTCAGTAATTTATATATTATTTAAATCCTGCAATATACTTAATTAGTATAATATGGTTGACATAAATTTAAAATATAATATATATATGTATATGTTGTATGTATAAAGAACTTTTAACTTAGCAGTTAGTTCTTATTTATTTTAAAATGTACTCTAATTTGTATTCCACATTATATTAGAACATAATTTAAACTTTTTTGTTTAAGTCGAACGAAAAAAAAAGAAAAAAATAATTATAATTCATAAATCGAAAAATAATTAAATATCACAAATCATTTATCTTAAATTTTTCAAACGAGGGCTCGTTCGGTTGTATTTTGAACTTAAGCTCCAGTGAAAGCGCTAGAACGCACGCCGATGGTTACGACCCACGAGCGAGAGTAACCAGCTCGACATAATTACAACAAGATGGTATTACCACCATGTCCACGCTGCAGCCAACCAGGTGGGCGTCCAGCACCGACTTATTATCCGTTATAAATCCACAATGATTGCAGTGCGGCTGTTAGTAAGTGGGCATTATACACGATCGGTGTGAATGGGCCAAGTCGTTTCGCTCAGAGTTCGTTCCGACTCAGCGCGTCGGAAGTAGCATAGTCGATAAACTATGTAACAGAAACATAATATTATCATTGTATTTCCCCGAAATGGTAGGCACAGGAGCGTAGCACAGGAGCGTAGCACACTCACGCGATTCATCAGTTGCGTTTTACGTCCTATCAAGGAATACGGGGGAACTTACTCGTACTGTCATACATCGGGCACAAACCAGTTTCCATACTAATACTGGGAATTATAAGTTAGAAAGATTCGGGAAACGAATCCAGGACTCCTCAATCAGCAACTGCGTCAACAAACGAGTTAATCGAATATCGAGTGATATGTTACATAACAAATTTTAACGCAGAAATATATATTTAAAACGAAATAAATTAAAGTAGAGTAATTAGAATTTTTATAGCTACGCTTTGTACATCTTAGGATGCATCTCCGCGTTCTCGCTTTCCATAAAGCGAGAACGCGGCCAAATTATCTAGTAATGAAAAAACACATACTTTGGTACGCGCTTTAATGAATGTATTATACCACTAATTAAGTTCAACAACCGAGAAACGAGTAGTTAAGACTACTGGCTAAGCCAGAAGATAACGTATCTGTGTTGAAATAACATTGGACTTAAACGACGACTGTGACGACATCTGTCAACATTTCAAACTTTCGTATAAATAACTGTGTATATTTATTTATAGTTTCTTGTTATTGCCATCATAATCATTTAGTATCCAAAAAACTACAATAGTACTAAGCCTGTTGGGTAAGAAATTAATGAATCTCAGTGCAACGGGAAAAAATAACTTGATGAATACGAGTCTTCACTCAAACCATTGTATGGAAGCCTTAGAGAATATTTATAACGGAAATCGGTACGGTAGTTATTTTCGAGAGTATAAATAAAATAAATGTTATAAATTTACACTAAATTGAAAATAAACATTCTTAAAAACATGTGACAAACATCCCTGAAACAAATAAGAAGACATGAATTAACAATCATTTCGGACAGGAGTCCCGTCGAAAACCGGGAAAAGCCATGATGTACGTGCATCGAAACCATGGATCTTGTTCCATGGTTGCACGACTGTAATTAATGGCAAACACATAGAGAGGAAACAACGGTCGTGTTTTTCCTCTATTATGCCATAGGCTAGCACATGGCAGCAGCAATCACATGAGATGGGCCAAATATACCTAAGTGAAGCCTTTGTATCTTTGTCTGTCAGAATCCATCATTTTATTTGTCGGGAAATACAGATACTATCTGATTTCCAGGATATACTCTCCAACACAGAAAAGACAATAAGGATCATACAATGAAAATAACACAACATTTGCAATGACAATGTTATACACACTGCCAAGATTTAGCACAGCACAGAGAGAGTGAGGGTCTGGCATCTATAAATTAGAATAGGACAATAGACAGAGATCCAAATTTACTGCGTAACTGTATCTTAGATGAACCAGATTTCCAACTCTAAGCCTTTACCGCTCGAGCTGTAGACCTTTTGATTAATGTCATTCGAAGCCATTAACTGATCAAATATATAGAGGAGTGATCAGAGAATGGTTCGCCCCGACAAAGGACGAATTGTGCCGAACATAATTTGTGGCCCTACATCCTACAGCAGTAAATCTTCGTTGTAAGCAGATTTACGGCACTATAAACATGCAATATCATCAAACTGATTTAAGTGGGCAAAGGAGAACATAAGGATTTCGAGAAATTCAAGCACCCCCCTTCTCCCCTCTTCCAAGTCCTCTCAATCGAAATAACCTTCCAATTTATCAACTTAAATCAGAATTACATTTCCAGTAATGAGGCGAATTTAATATTGTTATATGCATGTATAAGGAGAATGACTAATGATTATATATGTACCGGCTTAACTGATGTATGTTTTCGGGAAGGCCCGACTAGTTCCGGCTCTGTACGAGGTCCTGCATTATGAACCCCATGAACTCCTGCCGTTTGCAGCGAGATCGCAGCGGAGACTGACTGACTGGCGAATTCATGCGTATAAACACTCACGAGACGTTTAATAGAAGGACTAATGTGGAAGATCATTTGACACTCGATGCTCTATGTCTGCTTTGCAAGGGATCTGGCATGATGATATACGAGTACTTTGAAAACTGTTATACTTAGGAGAAAATCATTTTCAAAATCTTATCAAGGCTACCAGTGAAAATGCAATGTCAATACAAAATTATTTTCAGTACACACAGAGTTCAAACGAATAAATGAAGACAGAGCAGACATATCGAAACACTGAACTGAGTCGTGTACCAAAACAATATTTTTATTAATGACTTTAAGTACGAGTAGAACATTAATCCCATTTGGAATTGGATGCAGATATATATGACGTTCTATAACTGTTGACAAAAGATAACTCTTTAAGTTCATTACTTCAACAAAACACGTATTTATCACTTTCATTTCCTATCCCCAAAAAAGTTGCGTACCTTTTCATATAACCACACATAGATCCTCGTTCAACTAAAAAAAAAGCATTTTCGTGACGGCGGTTATAAGCCGGGCAACACGACAGTGCGCCGTTGTGCGTTTTGTTATTTTGAAAAATACCCCGGTAATTTGAACAGCGATACGAATTAGTCCTGAAACAGCAGGGGTGGGTTTTTGTGGGTCGCTTTGTTGGCGATCGTAAAAAACACGCTGCCGCCCGCTGCGCCCCCGGGGCCGGCTAATGCAATGAGTGCTTCAAGCCTAAGCTTTTGCATAATAGGAGCTTACTGCAAATAATGTTGCTTAATGGTTTTGCTTTGATTGCGATATCTGATACCTTACCACTAGTACCTTAAATACTAGTCAACTTACTGTTATTATTACTTCAATTTATTGCTCTGTATTTCTTATTTATAACTTAAAATGTCACTTGACCATAGTATTTTATGTGCGACTGTTTTAATATGTGGTACCGAAAGTAAATAGTTTCGTGCAAAATTTGTTCCTCCGTAAAGTGAATGTGTTATTAATTATAATTTAATGCTAGCCATTAACAGCTTCGCTAGTCACAAGTAGAAAATTAAAAAGTTTTTTTAAAATTAAAATCGCGGTTTTACTTTATAACTTCCAAACAAAACTTGAAGGGCTTTTATTTAAGCCGATAGAGAATCCTGGCAAAAAATACTTAAGATAAAACGTTTTAAAAAAGGAGGGGTTTCAACCTGTAAACTTACAGACTGCTGATAGACAGACAGACAAAGTTAATTTTGCATTTATAATACTTCTAAAATAAATATTTACAGCTAATTTCTTTTTGGGGATATCTATTTTTAAAGGTTGGTTTAAAAAAATCCGTCCATGATAGTTTGTGATATTATCGAACGATTTCAAGCGATCGAGCGATCAAGTTTAATAGAAGCAGCTCAAAGTCGTGGAATCGTAAGACAAACAATTATTTTTGTAGATATTTAATTGTTACTGAATTGTAAACGTTTTATGGTTTTATCTCGTAAACATTTGCATTATGCCAATCTTACTGGTTAGGCACTTAGGACAATAAGCAGATGTAAAGATTGACTTTTGAACTCCAAAATAATGAAGTAACAATGACTTTAACGCTCATTATCTTCCCTTTAAAAATATATAAAAACAAGGATATGATTGTAATGTGCAATTACAACTTTATTCAGTAAACAGTTGAGTTTATTAAAACACGAATATATGGTTGTGTAAAGAAAAAAAATTTAAAACGCGAAGCGGAAACTGTCGTGCGAATTCAGGAGCTGTTTCTTTTTTTCTATTTTTAAATTGAGTTTTTTTCTTTCGCGAAGTCGCCGTCAAAGCTGTTTAAAAAGTGTGGTGAATTTAACTCACATTGAAATTAAAAGTCCACTCGAGGCTTGCGCGAATTTCCCGCTTAACAAAATACGTACGGCAAGTGACGTTTATCAGAACTTGAAAATACTTAGGAGCTGGCGTCCAACTTGTTTCACGATGTAGTTAGTTACAAAGCGTTAGATTTCGTACACATTAACATTGTTTCCGCGTTTAGCTTCCCTCGTGTCTACATTGTTATTGTCATTTGAACTCAATGTCAATATATTTAAGGTTCCATTTTGAGTGATTCTTGAAGGATATACATGATAAAGGTAGGGGCATAAGTGTGATTAAAATAATGCTCGTATTCGGGTGCGGCTCCCATAATGGAGACTCTACGCCCCGCGTATGTACCGTCCCCCGGTTTTTTCCTCTGCCGTAATTACCGTGAGCATTTTAAAAACAGCATTTTTAATCACTTTTCCAGTCACTTTGCCCTTTTTCATTTTACGGCAATTTTCTAATAACACTTTTGTTGCAATTTTACATTCGTCGCAGTACTTAATATCATTCGCTTTGTGTAAAACGGATTTATACGTTTTACACAAATCGTTATCAAGAAATTCGTATTAGTAATTTGATTTATACTTCCTACGGGTTCTCTGTTTTATTACAATAGGTACATGATGTTGTACTTGTGTCAACGAATGACTCTATTAAAAGAAGGTCTACTGTAATAATCAAGACTACTACCTTTTTTACCAAGAACTATCGGTTTACTAGAAGAGTCTTTTTACAAGAAGAATCGTTTTACAAGAAGAATCTTTTTATGGAAGAGCTGCTGTT
This sequence comes from Microceris miodesmiata, assembly GCA_018245735.1. Lineage (NCBI taxonomy): Eukaryota > Metazoa > Arthropoda > Insecta > Lepidoptera > Hesperiidae > Microceris > Microceris miodesmiata. The sequence continues at coordinate 1,797 of DWEC01003925.1, read as the reverse complement.
CCCATTCTTCTTTGGTTAACCTATTTTGTTACGTACCTAAAGACCAATGAAAGAAATAATCCTTGTCGACGTTTCAATGACAGTACGATATGTTTACTATATTTGCAGATGAAGGAGATCCCAATCATGAAAAAAACAATATTGAACGTAACAAAAACTTAATATCACACCTGTAATCACCGAAGGGGTAGGCAGAAGAGTGTAGTACACTCCCACGTTCACCAGTTACGTTTAAGTCCCATGTAATAAGTGGTGAGCCTATGCCATACACCGGGCACAGATCCAGACTCCTAGTCACTGCTAGAAATTCTAATTATAAAATACCAATAGTACCCGATCCGGGATTCGAACCCAGAACCTCCCAATCGGCAATCGCGCTTGCAACCACTGAACCAACGAGGCAGTCTATATTTAACATTTTGATTTTAAATTTCATTGTTCAACGTACGATGAATTTTAATACAGGTAATGGGTATACTAAATATATTTTAAACATTTATACCACGGTAAACGTTGTGAGATAGTGTCTAATACAAACTCATGATCTTCATACACACGAAATAATATGATTAAGTTGAGTATTATCGAAATATTCTCAAAGAACTGGCTGTATAAGTTAGATCGGCATCGATTTGCATCGCGGCTGCGACCGACGCGGCCATCGGTCGTTGATCGTGACCCTCAATAATGTCAATAGGTTGCTCGTTGCAGCCCCGTGAATGATGGGTCTGTGTACATCGCACTCTCAAAATGAACCTTATTACCATCGTAATGTAGTTCATTTGTCAATGCCACTGTAAACGTAGTTAAGACGGTTTGAGACAAGCGATTTGTTAAACGGAAGCTTGCACAGCCTTGCTTTATGTGTTGTATTAACAAATAGTTACAACATCCGCTGTTATATATAAATCGCGATGTACAGACTAACTGTAATAAAATTATCATGTGTATGTTCTATTGACTATGAAGTTGAATGTGTTAAAATATTTTATAATTTGTTATTACATCGTCACGCTATGTCACTTATCGGGTTGGCAGAGAACGTGGGAAACCAAAATCTATCCCACAAGCATAACATGAACCTTTTACATTTGAGAATTTAGATACTTTTTTTTATATATAATACTAAAACAATTGATTTAGGAGCATAGTGTCTAAATTCAAAATTTTTCAAATTAAATCTAGATCTGGAGATTGTTTAAGTCACACTATTCGAACACATACATATAATGTATATTATGTTGATTAACTTCGTTGTGAAATGTCCCAAATTGCATATGACATGCATAATCAAAATATTTTAAAACAGGAAAACAAAACCACATACAGCCTACAATTTCCCTAAGATATAATACCTACTACAGTTACTATCAAACATCGACCAGATCTCTTATTACTTTGGATGCGTTTTTAGGTACGCCCTTCAATCACTTCTCAGCTAGAGCCCTCGCGATCTTATCGCATCAAGGACGACCACCACTCGACGACAACACTCTACAAGTTCAAAGCAGCATACCGCATCAAGGACAGTAAATATACTCTGACGTTGAAGATGACGAAATCCACTTTTGAAAGCAACGAGTTAAGACACTTACGCACTCGTTGTGATACAGTTGATGGAACAGCATATCCAGAGACAGTGGAGGGAGATATTTGCTCCCCTAGGTGCTTAATCGTGAAGAGTTCGAAGGACTGATATGGTTATGATTATATAATAACAATATGTAATAGAAAAATATTGCGGCTTGAAATGAGCTACGTATGGAGTTATTTGCAATTTTAAATGTGTTCTAATGG
>DWEC01003924.1:0-10219 GCA_018245735.1 Microceris miodesmiata | reverse complement strand
CCCAATGATATAATTATTATTTTATTATCATGCTTCTTTATTACGAGGTAGGTAGAGAACGAGTGCTAAATATTTATATTCTATAAACGTAATATCTTCTAGTCTCAATGATAATTTTGAGATTTAATAAAACACAAGAAAGCGAAAGATTTTGACTTATTCAAACAGTTTCGCCGAAAAACTAGAGCATGTGCACGTAGAACGAGTATGTGTTGCCCCTAAACGCTTTTGAAAAATTCATGAATTTATTTCTAGTCCCGAATTCCGGAGACCAAGCTCCGAGAGACCATTGCACCGGATTTTAATAATTGATTTCGACTTAGTCAAGAGAAATTTTACTATTTGCGACACTTCTGACTTTGGACTAAATATTAACTGCTTTAACTCTATGTTTTATGATCTCCACCGCGACCACAGAGATCATGAAGAAGGACCGGAGATAAGTCTGAAACAAGCCAGGCTATTACGAAAAAACAAACGTAAATAATCAGGCATATATTTAAAGTTCCTAACACCAAACCTCTAACCATTAGGTACTACTATTCCAATACTCTTTAAAGCGAGGGTGAATAGACTTTTTCCAGGCGTATCCGTTCCATTTTAGGACGCATCCGCACTTTCCATCAGGCGGGATCCCGGCCAAACGCTAATCTATAATATAGTAAAAAAGAATATAATACTTATATACCTCTAAGCTACTTCGTATACCGCTGCCGGGCATTACGGTTGTACTGGACTCCCTGCTTATCCCTTGACCACTAGCAAGTGCGGTAGTTCGTGCGCCAACAATCGCGTGTGACCCAACTCACGACACACTAATAAGGCGCTTGCCGCTATAAATGTTAAGCGCCTTTTATTTATATATAAAGCTGATTATCGTATTATAGAAAATGTCTAACATCATTATATCAATCTGTAATTATCAACAAATGTATTATAAATAAAGCTTCAATTCTCATAGCATTTCGATATTGAACATCTAAGGTGTTTTCATATATAAATTTTAAACATAAAAAGCTTTATTACTGGGAATTTTGAGTGATGAAAACTCAGTAACACTGCCGACCTGAGATCGTAACAACAAGCTCTTGCTCAGCAGTAGTGCTGTCAACCGCTGAACCAACGAGGCAGTAAATAATACAAAAATATAAAAAGCAAAGTAGGTACAATTTGTATGTTCCAGTTACCTAGTGAACGTTAAGTCCTTATACATCGCGTGTCTATGGCCATGAAGGTGGGTCGCGCGTCTATCGTATAATAACAATTTGCATACGATTATTTCATTTTTGGACTGTACCCAGCTTTTACGTACGTACAATAATAATACCTTTTTGTATTCATAATAGACAATCCCGCGTGTATTTTACTTAAGGGGTAGGCAGAGGAGTGTAGTAGTGTTTTTCATACGTTGTTGTCCCGCAATTCTATGGTAGTATGAGCTTTTAAATCAGCTGATGCTATGTGGATGTTAACGGGAAATGATAGTACTTAGAGAATGTTTGGAAAATATTAGGGTTTTCTCACGACGTTTTCTTTCACCGTTACAACAGGTGATAATTAATACCAAAATACTTTGTTGTACAGATGTGCACGCAAAGTTTTGAACCCAGTACCACTTGGTGAGCTATATTGTAAATGACTAAACTATTTCCTTGCTACGTTACTGTCACAGCAATAATACATCTATCTCTGTCTAAAAAAAAATAATTCAGTAAGTATCAGCATACGTTACTTTAAACCAATGGCAATATACATGTCCTAACTCTGACACGTGCTTCGTTTCAAAATGGCGCTCACGAAGTAAGCAGTTGAAGTTTAACGATTGATGGCGCGGTACGTAATGGAACTGGTGCACTGCTCTACCTATGGTATTAATGTAAATATATAGTGTTGTTACAAAACAACTGCTGCTCAAAAGGTTCTGGGTTCGATTCCCAAGTCGATAAAGTATTCTTGTGTTCTGCTAATTGCAATTCTCAGTAGATGCACTGAGTCTGAACCGGTGTATGGCAATAAGTTCATCCATTTTTCCAGAGTAGTACGTATAAGATTGCTGGTTAAACGTGAATTGACTACACTCTGCTGCCTAACAATTCAGGGAAATATAGCGTGATGTTAAATGATGTAAATTGAAGATATTAGGCGATATATTTGGTGTTACCTAACACGAACATATACAGACGTAGATTCTCATTAGAAAATGCTTACATGTGTTCGTTACAACATGGTGTCGAGATAAAAAGTTGCAGTGTGCCGAGCGACGGATAACGAGTGTAGTGATAATGATGTCCGCCGACGGAACTGGCGTGATGTTTCCTCCGCGGGCCCGTGAACGGGCGGAAGTGGAGCGGATGGAACTACATGCATATATGTTACGTTTTTTGTTACCGCTATATTCACGTATCGTAAGAGTACGTAACATAACGGTTGTAATCCTCGAGGGTAGGCAGAGGTGTGTAGAACCCTCTCACGGTTCAGTTATGCTTATTAGACTTTTTTTATCATTATACCAGGTCTCTTACGGAATAGACAGAGAGCACCGAGTGTTAAATACCTTTATCCTTATAGATCTGTGAATGTTGTCAACATTCAACACTCTTTTAAAGTAAGGATAACCAAAATTTACCAACGAATTCTATTAGAAATTTCTAGAATTTTTCCAAACAGTTATGGAGTACTACGAGTAGACAGTTAATTTATACATAATTATGTTAAAATCAATATTGTACTGAGTAAGCTGGCTGATGATCACTGACTATTTACGTTAAGGAAAATATAAGCGCGGGAGCAAAATCACGTTTTATAAAGCAAACGTTAAATTTAACTAGCGCAACATGTCCGGCGGATTAACCGCATGACTTAACACTGCGCGAGGTTTATGTAACACGAAGCGTGTTATGATTAGGTATTAAATACCTTATGTATAAAGGTCGTACACACGGAGCTATATTATATATTACAAGAAGGCATATCTTCGGTGCGACTGCGTAAGAAAAGCGCTGCACGGGACTATGATCTAGTGTCAGCAAACGCTGAGTTTTTCCCTATTGCCCGTTTAGTTTGTAAGGTATAATTTGTTTGGTTATTGTTTTTTGACATGACAATAAATTATTATTATCATTATTATTAACTAACATTTTAATGAGAGCTATTTTGTAACGTTAATTCTGTTGAAAATAACGCTCTCTGAAAATGTTACGCGATAATGCAGCCGCACCGACGATATGACGATATATTACAATATATTATTTTAGTAGAGCTCCGTTGATACTACCCGTAGTTATAATATACGAGTATGCCTCTTTCTGACGTCAAAATATGTGAACAGATATGGCAAGACCTATGTCTCTATGGAAAGTAATTATTGCGCAGATCAGTACCGGAAATATGTATATTACAGCATAGCTACCGACTGTAGTATTTAGATATAAAATTATATTATAGCACAATATATTCATACGAGTATATATTATAGAAGCGTTCGTGACTTAATACTGTACTTATAGTGAAAAAGTGCAAATATAATTAATTATTAAGAAACGAAAAGATGCTTTTCATCTTTTGCCTTCCGTGTCATTAATTTGGCGTTTGTTCAATATGTTTCTTTCTTTTTCATTCCTATCTATTACCAATATCCACTTTTCCTTTATTCGTACCATCTTATACGTAGTTTAACCTCTCTCTGTTTCTCTCGTCCTTTATAACAATTCACATTCATCTTCATCACACTTTGTGTCTTTGTGTCTTTTGTCTTATTTACCTCCCATCTCATCATTCGTAGTTGCTCTTATAAGATTTCCTCTTATATTTTCCGGCACTGCTGTTACTTTCATACTTACTCTAATATACTCATCCACGCACACACGCACGCACAAGCACGCACACGCACGCACACGCATTCACACAAATTTGTGTTCCTGTAGTGACTATTATTCACCCTTCCTGTGCAACAACATTCTAAACCTAACTCAAGACAGGTCTACTTACGGTTTCTTTTCTATGTTTTCTTATGATAGGAATTCTAAGATGGACAGGACATATTAGACCTATGAACTGTTTCAATTTTCTACCCTTTCAAATTTGTCGTGTAATTTTGCGATCGTTTACAGTTTTGCACTATCATTTCGTATTTATGCCGTAAGGTGCCGTTAGTCAGAGCACAATGTTAGCGACATAATTTTTTAGTTTTATTGTGTAAAAATGTTGAATGGCGACAAAACCACAAAACGTTATTCCTCTTTCCAGTTCTTTTCATTTTTAAATCGATAACAATTTGGAACTGTTAACAAACTGTAGGTTAAAGTAACATTTCATTTAATAAATCATAATATTTGTTGACGCAATGTCAATTAATATATATATGATATTGTACCTAATAAATATTAAATAAATTTGACAGATTTTGAAAGCAGGAAATAGGTCATTCGCACTTGTATCCAGTGGCTTGTAAAACCACGTCATTTCTATAATTTTTTTATTGCTTGCAATTAGAAAAAATAAATACCTCTTTACAATTTTATATGCAAGGAAGTAAACAAGTTTTTGTCTGTGTTTTGCATATGCTGGCCTTATTGTTTTAGAGCAAACAGTAAACTGAAAAGGTATTTCTTGGACATTTCGTTCAATGTCAAAATAATAAACGAAAGTTGTTTAATAATACCTATTTGGAAACTTCCTAATAGGATTTGAGTATTTAGAAATAAAAAGTCAAATCGGCGAAATCGGCGTGCGCGTAGGAAGAGGCGCATGAATGTGGAAGGAGATATGCGAGGATAAAGATACATTGCTATCGGAGTTCTCTGTTTACCCCGTAGAGCACCTGCCATGAAGACATAGTAATATTGCCGATAAAAGTCAAATGATGATATCTAACAATATAATATCACGTCCGTATTTCCCCGAAATGGTAGAAGTGTAGAACACCAACTTTTCACTAGTTACGTTATACGTCCTATAGACTAATGAGCCTGTTGCAAAATAAAATAAAATGTAACAGTAAAATTTAAAATTGGAACACACGGTTATTAGCCGCGTGTCTCAATCGTTCATCCCGCAAGTCTATTATCAAACGTACATGATAATCTTGCGTCACAGTGTTGGTGTAGCACCTTGACCGGGTTAGCTCTCTACGTAATATATGTAAATACGGGCCCACGTTCAGAATGATGAATGATTTTTATTATACACTGCGAACGCCTTAAAATGCAAATTATTACGCTTTATTTGGTCATTGTTGAGCCAAAATTGTGCCACGCAGCCATAGTGGTTTGTTATTATTTCGTTTATGTTAATATTGTGTCAAATGAACGTAACATGGGTGGATCTGCCCAAGTTGAGAGCATATTTGTAAAAACGGGCCGAGCCGGATCACTGTACTGTATTATGATTCTTTTCGATAATGTAACTTTTTCGGTAGATATTTGTTTATCAAGCTACAGATCTGATAGAAGGAATTTCTTTAAGAAATACGTTGTATCTTGGTGTTGTCTTTCATCTTATTCGCGATCTATGTAATGTGAATGTAACATTCATATTACATTCATATTTTGTTAGTTTTCTAACATCCGTTATGCATTATGATTATAGATGTTTTTTTTTCCTGTTAATAAATGTATTGTAACATGATACAGGAGATTTATTTATACATATATGTACGTGTATGTGTCGGTACATGTCGGTCATCGCGACGAGGCACCAGAGCACCGCCGTCTTAAGGTTTCCGCCGGCCCGTTTACGGGCTAACGATAATGATATTAAAGGCGAAGTGTGTTCATTAGAATGCGGGTAATCGATTAAATAGCCATCATTACGTATTGACCTACATAGCCTCATAACTACCCGATAACTAGTGTTATAATGCGTTTGCTTCTCAATAATGTACTTATGGCGCAGTTGGGGTGAGACGTTGTGCTTTGTGAGCTCTAAGGCGCATGCCCAGCGTGGCGATTATGGACAAAAAGACGTTTATATCAGTGCATGGGGTCGTTCGTTGCGGGAGGACTATGGCTAGCAGTGGACTCAGGCAGCGAACGCATTAGTTGTGATATGTATGTATTTTTACATCCTTCAAAGCTTCAGATATTATAGATGGCAGGCTAAAATTCAAATGACTAAATTGTGACTATTCACTTGCGTACTTGCGAACTTGATAAACATTTTGCGTTTTGCACCGCATTAGTGCTACGAAGTAAGTATTACTGGATTAAAATACTTTGTTTTTTTTTTAAACCAATCAATAAGTATTAAAGTCACGTCAAGTCAAAGCCATAATATATTCTGTATCTAAAGTTATTATTGTAACCAGAACGCGATAAACATGGGTAAAAGGTCGTTAAAGAAACAGACTTAAACATATTGACGCTTTATTTTATTATCTCAAATATGTAAGTACCGTGATTATGAATTAACCGGCTTGACTCACGTACGTTTTTCGGGGTGGCCCGACTAGTTTTGGACCTGTACGAGGTCCTTCCTCATGAGCTCCCGACGCTTGCAGCGAGTTCGCGGCGGAGACGAGTGAGTCAAGCCGGTACATTCATAATAATGTGTATAAACACTCACGAAACATTTAATAGTAAAATGTTTACACTGTTATTTCTGATGATTACCATTTTTTTATATTTGGCCTGGCAAATAGGTAGACGGGCATCTGCTATCTGCTAGTAAGTGGTCTCTATCGCCCATGGACACTTGCAACTCCCGAGGACTGGCCAATGTTTTGCCGGCCTGGAAGGAGAGCTCTCTTTGCGCTTTTCTTGAAGAACCCCATGTTATAATGTTCCGGAAAAATATGATTTTTGTATGTATGTACAGGAGTCTGCCTGATATAATTCAAAGCTTTCACAGACTACTGTTGATTATAGTAGTATATACATCTTTTCATTATACATTCATGTATTACATACAAACTTCTTAACGTCAGATTTTTTTAATGTAGATTAGTTCAACATCATAGTAATGTAATTTAAGTGATTTGATTGTGATGAAAAGTAACATAGATTTTTTTTGTTACATTTTCTTGAAAATACATGTATCTGCGTAGCGCATGGCAAAGCATTTTATAATGTATTGCAAGCATAATTAATTTATGACTGAAGTGAGTTTAAAATAGTGTTGTCTGAGCTACTCTCAAAATTGAAATTAGAATGATTATATGGCCGTGTAATTCACATAGCTCATAGTTAATAGCTCACACCAGACAATACAGGATTATATTTAGAACTGTAGCGGTGAAGTCAGCGACCGCTTCAGTTAATGTAAAGCATGATTCGGAGACACTTAAACTTGGAAGTTATTTGCAAACTTGACACAAAATGTACAATGACAATCAATATAGCAAATACGTGTTAAACAAAGTACAGTCAAATACATAAGTGCCTATATTGTAGACAAAATCAATTTAGGCACCATTCCTCGTACAGTCGCAATGTGTGGAATGTTGTGTAAGGGTCGTAAGGATTAGTGTTGTCTAGCACTGTCTAAACCAATATGTAAACAGATGTATAAATGCTTCGGTAGTTATGTAAATTACATATAAATATAATATTTGATTTATGCATGAAAAAGAAATGACAAAGTGTTATTAGTCTGCTTAAAAAAATGCTAATTATTTGACTAATGTTACAATCATTCTTCACAGAGTTAGTGCAACATTATGACTAATGTATTATGGCGTTAAAATTGTTTTTTTTTCTTTCATTATTATTTTAAATTTATTCAGTATGATTTAATATAATCATAAGCCAATCTTCGACAATATATTGACAAGTATGTAGATTTGTGTTATGTTTTTTTTGTTGTATGTAATATTTTTTGAGACCGAAGTTTTCAAACAGAGCGCATATCTATGAGATAAAGGTAGAGTGAGCACTTCACGTCAGTACGGTTAAAATAGAGACATTGAGTACTCGGCGCTCTCTCTCTTTACTAAAAGATATCTTGCGTACGATGCAATATATTATGTATAATAAAAGTAAGTTTAGGTATTTCGTACATTACTAAATTGCTGTTTTGTTATCGAAAAGCTGGACTGTTTTAGTGGAGCTAAATGAAATGGAATTAATCCTTAATAATTAACGACTAACCCAAACTTATTAGGGTCAGATTTTGTGAACACAGATTAGTCCAAATCATAATATTGTGTTCTAAGCCATTTGACTACGGCGAAGAATTGCTAAATTTTTTTTTTGCTTATCAAATTTCTTGATGAGAATTGTTTAACGAACCGAAGTTAATTTTTCTCATCGATATGATTATGAATTTGTTGAACAGAATTTTCGAACAAAAAAATCATTTAGTATAGATAGATACGTACCTACATATGTATGTTATACACATGATCGACGTATTACGACATAGGATGAATGTAAAAGGGAATGGTGAGTCTATATTCGATACAGGAATATCCTTTTGATCTTTTGATAGAATAACTAAAAATGTATCAATAAATAAATTCCGAATCCTTGCTCCGACAAAGAGATGGAAAAAATCTAATAACTGCTTGTTATTTAACACAACGGTAACCACTTAAAAATAATATATTAAAACAATATTCCCGCAACTGGAGAAGTTCGAATTTCCAGTAGACCCCACTTCAATCAAACATCAATAAGCCCGCAATCATTTTCCACTAAGCTCTTGATTATACGGAAGTCAATCCGTGACAATCTGCCTTCATAATGAGTTGCTGTTTCAACTCTGACATTTCCATGAACTTTGTGGGTTCGTACATTACAGTACAGACATAGAAGAGATATATATAAATGTCACAGTAGAGTGGAGTGACAGTATTTTATACTGCTAACTGCTTTGTCCGCAGTAAAAAGGTTTCATAAAGATATTTCTGGTGAGTTATAATTTTGGACATTTTCCAGTTTCATTCATTCATTATTTTTTAACGAATCTGCAGACCAGTTTATGAACTAAAACTAGGTCGAACCGAGTAGACACTCGTATAACTTGTCGAGTATACTAGACAAGTTACATTCACTCGGTTCGGAGCTGTAGCCTTAATTAAGGTTTTATGTCCAGTTACTGCCATTTAAATATAAACGAAATCAACACATTTCAACAGAATATACAATTTCATTTGACAAAAATGGTACGAAGTAGCAGCGTATCAGTGTGGCAGTTATAATGCCCAAAGCAATAATATTACTCATATATGATATTAATAATGGATAAGTCTAAGAAAAAAATAAGTTGTTAAATGTATACTTTGAGATAAAATTAACGTTTTAATAATCCATGCAGAAACGATATGTTATATGCAGATACGTTTAAATAGAAACCAATTATGAATAAGGTACCAAAAATATAACTTAAGAATTATAATTGTTTGGACCAATCATCTGATAAATCACGTTTATATTTGTATGGTTTTCTAATGGTAGCTGTTATACGCCAATAATTGTAGCTTCAAATGGCAACTGAGGACTTAACGCTAAGCATCCAGTACACGATTGATCGTGGCTTAAATATTGAATGCATGTATTTGGTTAAAAGAGTAGACGTACAATATACAGTACATTCTCTATTTGGTTTTCGTTAACTCAATATCAATATAAAAGTTACTCTCGTAGAAGGTAAAATTTCAAAAGCGCCCTTTTTTAAACAGTAAAAAAGATTTTTTCTATCTCATTTTAGGTTAAATGAAAACTTTTAATAGACCCCGTATCAGCTTTCAGCCTCACGAAACCATTAGCTGCTTCAATTAAAATACGTATACACATAACCTATAAATAATTTAAAGTCCAACTTTTCAGTTAAGAAAGTTAAATTTTTCGAATATACATTTTCCAAAGATACTCTACTAATTAACAAGACATAATAAGAAATAGCAATTGACTCACCCATTTTCAATTTCTCCAGCTGCTCAACAGGCACATCCTGTAACAAGAAAAAAAGTTAAATGAGTCATTATCATTTAATAAAGTTTCGATTCTCATATCGATAAACATCGTAAGGAAACCTTGCATACCTTAGAATTTATAAAAAAAAACTAATATTTTCTAAGGTGTGTGAAGTCTGCCAACCCGCACTTGGCCAGTGTGAAAGACTATGGCCTTAATCCTCTCGATATGAGAGGAGGCCCATATTCCAACAGTGGAATGATACAATTATCATTTCACTGTTGGAATTTGGATATGAGAATCTTCTCATATCGTCATTTTAGAGTATTGAATAATACGACTTCTGTTATATATAAAAAGTTATAGAT
>DWEC01003923.1:0-10219 GCA_018245735.1 Microceris miodesmiata | reverse complement strand
GATATTGCAATACCTTTGTGATCAATACCGAATAGAGTAGATACTGAATAATACTAAGTGCTCTCATTATAACATATAACAACTAGAATAATGTTAAACAGTGACATATTTATTGCTCTAATCAATTTATATTGACGAAGTCATTATATGACAGAAATCGTTCTGTTCAAATTCTCTTGCACTAGCCTATGGGCTGCAGCGCCCACGTGTGATTACTGCCTGTTCGTTTATTAGTTATTTGTACTAAAAATATACTGAACACAATTAATTTGTATTATAACCTTTATTTTAGCTATTGTTATAGCATATCAAAATTTAACTTTAATAAATATTATGTAACATTTTACATTAAATTTTCTAACTTACAGGACTCGTTTCAGTAGTTTAGTAAATTGTTTAAAAACTCACAATCCGTTTAAATATATCAAAAATATACTCAAAGAACCTGGCTATCACCCTGTCGTGCAACCTTACGTATTAAGGTCCTTGTAGAATAGTTTCATTGTCTGAACCGTCGATTCTTATGTTCCTTTTCATGATTCTTTTAATAGACATAATATAATCACCGAAAAACTCTTTTGATGGATTAACGTCAGCGGGTTTGGTGACTTTGTGTTTTTTGTTCAGGGTCTATTTGTTTGTGCAATATTTTTTACACGATTTAATCCGATTCCTTGATTGAGCCCAAAATTCTTTCTAAAGGAGCTAAAGAGTTCATTCTCGTTAAACATATCAGTTTTATACATTCATTATTAGGTTGGTTTATACATTCATTATTCATTATTATTACCTATTAAAATAAATGTTATTTTGGGGATTAATACAACCGTGAAAAGATACGGCACGTTGAATAAAATTTTTAAGGATTTTAGAAACAACTTGGTGGTCATCTATGGTTATTGTGTATTTATTGGTTAATAAAAGGACATGTGAAGTCTACCAACCCGCACTTGGCTAGCGTGGCAAACTGTGGCCTTGACCCTCTCAATATAAGTTGAAACCCATATTCCAACAGTGAAATGATAAATGGGTCTCTGACTATTATTATTATTACTTTCAACGGGCGTATGCATTAGATCCGAACAGGAGAAGTGCTTTTTGAGATTTCGTCCCGTCCAATAAAAGCTACCGTTACTTTTAAGTCAAATAATATAAGAGATTATAATTTATCCACCTGTTCAACTCCCCAGCACTTGAACTGTCTAATATCTATTTAAGTATAATTTATGAGGCTATGGTGCTTCTTTCCCTTCAAGTGGATGCTTTAGTTCGTGAAAGCTCTTAAACCGACTTAACATGGGCAGTGAGGTTTAAAGTATTATATTACCTTCGCCTGTAGCAAGATTAACTTATTCAGTATGTAGACTTTATACACTTTTTGGTATAATGACTTCATTAACGTGTAGAGTGTCATCTTAATCGGTTCTATTATTATTCTTGTTTTGAAATACATGCTCGAATGTAACGTCAAACAGTAATGCCACCATTACTGGAGTTGAATGTCGATCGGATAGCACAACAGATATGTGAAGTAACGTTCTTTACACAAGCTTCAGCTTGTTTTATAGAAAATGAAACATGAAGACAATATATGTACCTATATTACATTGTATAACCAATCATCAACCCATGTAACTTTTTACTTGATTTATATCTACAGAAATATATTGCCATCGCTCTTCACAAATCATAAAATACACTAATATGGTTGAAATAAAATTTATGGCAGAATAGAATAATGAAGAGCAAATTTTTGTAAAACATCTATTGAAACGGAGTGAAAGCGACAAATATGCCGGTATATAGAGAAGACGGGAATGTTAAACCGCGTGGAAATACATCAGCCAACTGACTGACACACGGACAGACATTTTATACTAAAATGTATTATTTGCAACTGATTCACTGTCATCCATTCTAACCGAAGCAAATTGTCACAGCGGAGTAGGGACTTCAATTTTTTTACTCACCCAGTCCCTACTCAGTTGTTGACACATTGATGCATGGTATATTTTCAGTTATGAACGGATGTATTACGGATCCACTCCGCCAGGTAGACGGTTTATCAATAGATTTGTCTGCTTCCCAATAATTTGAGTTTTAATTCTTTGTTGAACAGTTTCTACATGTGGAATATTGTTAACTGGAAATACATGATTTCTAAAATGTAATGAATGTATATACATATTTTACATATTTTGCCTACTTTTGGAACTACTCGTATGCTGTATATAGTTTTATCATGACTGAAAATGATGATATATTTTAATATGCTAAGCTTCCGAAAATTTTTGAATCTATATGCATTTTCTTGTGTTAAGTTAATCCTAAATCATACATAATGTCGCCTGTAAGTATGCTCAAAATTCATTTAGTATTATATTAAAAAATTGTTGCTAATGAGTGCAATATACCAAGCCGTGTTTTCAAATTCATTCAAGAACTCTGCGGATTAGGATGAGAAATTGAGTTTTAGTTTTATTACAATGAACATTAGGACCAGTTTCGCTTGTTGCGTCGGCAGCCAGCTAAACGAAATCCTTCGTGACGTCAAGAAGCCAATCTGTAATAAAATAATACGGAAATTAAATTTACTGATATGTACGAAGAAGGCATTGAAACAGAATGTCTGCTCGATAAACCAGGGAGGCTCTGGGATGGCAATGCTTTTAAGACAATACTACGTGAGCAATTTTCAATGCTAAAAGCACCGTCGGTATGTTCGTCGGTTTTTATTTATTTCACATCTCGCACAATTTTCTTGTTACATTCAAACTTCTTAGTTTTATTATTTAAGTTTAAAATTCTCAGATATTTCTACTTGTTTCTTGAATAGTGATTTAATTTAAGGAAATTATGTTTTAAATTGTTTTCGGTTCTGGTACATCAAAACTGCTCTTAATTTTATTGGAATAACTTTTGTTCATTATTTTTAGAAAGGCGAAAGACGTTGAAATATTTTCAGTAAAATAAATCAGTATTTATATACATTTTACTTTATTATATTCTTATTATATTTTAATAAGCGCGATTTAAGTGTGAAGTTACATTTATAATTTTGGTGGCTGTTCTGCATGGCTACCTTAAGAGTAGTAATGATATTAAAAATTGAGGGCAAAGTAAACGTATTACATATAACAGTATGTTACTACAAAACTATCAAGCTCCCAAAGGACCTTATATAACAATGTTATTTGATCAGCTTTGAGTTTGTAACCGTACAAATATTGAATCAGTTCCCTAACACATACTACGTCTTATCTGTAGACTTACAAGAAACATTGTTATTTATGGTAGTTAGCATGAGAGCTAGAACCGCTTGCACAAATGTATTTATCCTCTGGCGCACTGCACCCAGTGCAGCTATGCACGCGTCTAATTCGAACACAACCCCTCCGATTTCCGTTCTATAAAAGCTGCAGTGCCTTCAATTATTCCGATATTATTCTTCTCTGGGAACAAAGTGGGCTTGAACTGTAAATTGTTTAATTCACCTTTTGCATTGGCTCCGTTAAAATTTCTCTTCTTAGCAGGGGAAGTTTCAAAGAAAATTCTCCCAGTCAGGCCACTGAGTATTTTACACAAATTTAAACGTAGTCCTGTAATAGTTTCATTGTGTTTCCAACACTGTCCGCCTTTTTTAGCTAAGATTTATTAACTGCACTGTTTGTTGGACAAAATAATTGAAAAATATAAGAAGCCAGCGGTTGCATTTTTCCTAATACAGTTAAGTTTTAATAATTTATCGAAAAAAAGAAAACAATATAGTGCAAAAACATTAAATTCATATCGTTAATCTATCACATTGTATATACATACGTCTTGTAAAACGATTCGATGCTCGAGGATAATGAGTCTCAATTGTCAAAAATTGTTAAAAATTGATTTACATTTGCACATAAAAAAATATCAATATCGAGTGAAATAAAAAGCAAGCTGAATACATCTAAAAACATGTTCACTTCATACCAGATGAGAGACCCATTCATTTATCGAACAGAAACAAATGGAATACAAACAACGAAAGAATAAACACTTTAGCCAAAAGATATTTCAAATGCAATTGTCTTATTTCGCTCCGTTACATCCATTATTTATTTTATCGTGATATTTCTCACAAAAAGGCAATAGTGATGCGCGGTCTCGCTGTTTTTATCGAGTATCGAGAAACATAAGGTATATTTTAATGTTTTGGTTTGTAAATACATATTCTAATGCAATGTTATTCACGGATTTTTTGTGAAGTGATATGGCACGATACAGTTCTTTTTGACATGATACATGTTACATTACAGGCCATTACGTCAAACTTCGTACCTAAACTTATATTTTAATAAATCTGTAATAAAATTCGTACCTACTAAAGCTCAGAGAGAATTATTTGTAGGCTTTTAATACACTGATACACTAATCCATTTTTCACCGCACAGTAGCGCATCGTCCAAGTTTCGAGTTATTCGTGAATAGGTTTGAGCTTGTGAATAGAACGTGTATTGCGTGACAATAGACACCTTCTATAAGCGATTATTGGCTGAGAGCTTAGTAACCGCTTAATTAACGATATCCACAGTGCGTGGGATATTATTGAGTAAGGCAGCTTGTTAATCTCTTAATGCGCTCATAGTTTATATCTCACTGGAGAACTACTGTTGGATTTATTTGTTGTGTAAAGTATTGCATCGATACGGCTGATGATAATAGCTACGGTTTACAAATACTTGTGTGTAGAGCACATCTCTGTGATACGCAAACCGATCCGCGTTCGATTTCCGACAAGGCAGATATCTAAATTATTATTCAAAGATTAATAGAGTTTAATTTTGTTTCATCTCTAAAATGGGAGTGTATGTGTGGGCATGACACAGAGTGTTTGAGTGAGTGTGAAGTGATATTATTAATGTTGTTAATTAGTTGTTAATTTGTAATTGTTATAAAGTATTTTAATCAAGAATAATAAAAACTTGTTAGTTAACTTACTCAATAAAAAAGGCGAACTTGGAGGAGACACTACAATGCAGCTCGAATCTAGCTACATAAGTTGAATTTCCGTGAAAATAAATTTCAACGATAATATATACTAATACAAGGCAGCCCGATGAAGCTGCCAGGCTCAGGACATACAGACAGCCGCGATAATTATTGGACTAACAGTAAACCGTAGCAAGAAGTCGAATTCACTTCACATTCGAGTCTCGTTTTCATTACAATATCCAAGCTGTAGGGTCCACTATCCTTTGTGAACATGCGAAGATTGTTAGCAATGTCGCTGTGTATACCAAGATTTATATTTTGTTTCAAGTAATTAAGTGGCGCAGACTTAGGTATCTTCATTGAGGCGCATGCATCTGGATATACCTGTTTTCAACGATAAATGCTTTTAAGGTTTCAGGGCTGCTTCCATCTACAAATGTGTACATACTTATGTATGTCTATAAATATCTTAGTAAAGGTTTTTTTAAGCTGTTTAAAATCTTTAAACACACACGTCGATTACCGAAACTACTGACTCCCGCATCAGCCAGTATAAATTATTATTATTATTATTATTATTATTAATATACGTATTACCTATAAACATATTCTCGTTCTTATTAAATAACAGTGAAAAAACTTGAACACTAGAGTCCGTCATAATCTGTTGTAAGTCGTAGCAGAGTATGACCTGAACTCATCTCATTAGGCGAGCACAGCCGACTCCGACAGTGGAATGATAAAAGGAACAATTAGCGCTCAAGTGTTGGCCTCAGTTCAATACTTGATTGATCAAGTCTCATTCTCTGTGCGCACCCAGCTCTAGCTAATCACATTTGAGAGAAGCCACAGAGTATATATGTACGTATATAGTACACATATGGTTACATTTCAATGCTCATGTACTACTCATAATATTACGTATGTAACTGTACGTGCTGTGAGAATTACCTATAGTATCATTATCTCACATCATTCGATGAAAACTAGATACCCATTGTTAGATCGTGTTTCTCCCTCGCACGGGACGCTGATAGACATATCTATCGAGTTACAACTGAAAGAATTCGCTTTGCAATGTAAAATATAATCTACGTAACATACACTTTTATTAAATATTTCAATCAGTGCTGAGCTACGACCTCAAAGTAGATTACAACATCAGTTACTTTGACTTTGTCTGCATTGCTAATGATATTAATTTTATTTTTGTACAGGGGAAAGAACTTGAAATGATTGAAAGCAAAAATATACTCTGCTAGTATTGAAAAATAGCTTAAAATGAAGTTTCTTAAACTTTAATAACTGTAAATTAAATGAATTTTATGATATAAACCAAGTGTTTAACATATAAAACTAAAAAAAGTTGAAAAGAAATCAATGTTGTAGTTTTTGCGTGATACACTGGATACGGCGGGCCTCGATCAATTTATTTATATACATTTGATATCGGGAAATGAATTTAATTCATTCTTTCGCTCGTTCGTTCGCCCATTAAATTATTTGTCAAAACTTTTTAATCCTTAACTTAATGAACGAATGTATAATATTTTCCTGCAATATTAAATGCAAACATTGATATTAGATTTCAATTAACCAGCTCTTTGGTGTAGTAGTCAATGACTACACCGGTTGAGCCTCGCTAAATGGGAGGCCTTAGATACGATACTCACTCAGGGAAAATATTTGTGTGATGAACACGATTGTTTGTTCTGCATGTAGGTGTATAATTATTTATATAAGTGCGAACTGAGAAATGTGTGTATGTATGTTTATCAGTGTACTTGCTATCAGATTGTCAGATGTCATTAGTCCTAAAATGTTGATTTTATTGTGGACACAATAATGATTATCGAAAAATACTACATTTACTTTTATACATCGGGTTTTATTTAGCTTAATTCTATTAGAATGAATTCTACGTTCTGAAGAACGTTATTATTTTGCTACAAAATAAAGATTTTTAAATTCTTAATTAAATTTTATTTTATTCTTAAAAAAATAATCTTAAACATTCATTATAGAAATATTAAACAAACGCCTACTCATTAAATATATACTGCACCGCAAAGAAAAAGGGTCGGTTATGAAATCGTCGATATCTTCTTAAATACTTAACCAAGCTTTATGAAATAAAAACTAATTTAAAGAATATTTCAATGTGATTAAATGAAAATAAAAACAATATTATAAAACTTTTTATTTTTAATAATATGTAAATAAAATAAAAATACGCAATAGAAAATATTGAAGTTTTGGTAACCAACCCTTTTTCTTTGCGGTTCAGTGTATATACAACTAAGAAGTCAACATTTTTCAATTTGTGTTACACTATTAAAAATTAATTTCACTAAGCTTCATCATTTATTTTTGAACATAATAGGATGCTGTGACATAACAATATTTAGAAAATGTAGGAACAGTATGACACATTTGAATACTGCATAAATTATTAGAGTTTAAATTCATTCGCAATTGTGAACAAACTCGGGGGAGTGGGCACAGCAGTAACATTTTAGCAATAAAGATATGATGTCAATGCAAATACTAGAGGGTGCATGGCAAATGGTAATTGCACACCATGCACCAAACGGAAACAAGTCTATAGAATGTAACTGGGTTACAGGAAGTATGATAGAGAAACAGAACTGGATCAAATATATAGCATGTCTTCTGATGGTGTATCATCATTTATTCATTTCAATATGTTACTTTCAAATGACTGAAATCTGAATATATGACTGAATGTATGCAATGTACAGTTTCAGCACAAGATGGGGCATTTTTAATATTAATGACTAAGTTATAGTTAAAAAGTGAAGGTGCCATAGGCAATATTATGTTATGAACTAAAGGCAATATGTTACAAAATCCAATTTGGTAATATTGAGTAAAAGTTCTTAATAAAGCAGTCAATTATATGTTATATTAGAGTTACATCTTCTAACTAATGTTGTGGGCAATAACAGATTCCAGTTTGCACTTAACTAAATTTGTTACAGCTACCATGTGGATTCTTCCACTTCCATAAAAAACAAGTTTGCACTGGCTTTTCTAAGAGGTCAACTCACATCAAGATAATAATAATACTATTATGATTAGCAGGGCTAATGAATTGGTGCTAAGCTTCAGGGAATTTATGTGAGCAACAAAGTGACTGCATAGAAATATTGTTGCAAAGTTATAGTATAGTTAACTCTTGATAGTTGTAGTATTTAAGATTTCTGTCAATTATTTTACAATGCCTTAAATGATTTTATAGGAATTGTATCATATTATTGGTTATTAATTTTAATATATTTCACTAGATAAACATAATTTGTTGATTGTTGTTGTTGTGGATTGTGTTAAAAAATGTTTCCTGAGCTTTATACAGAACTAAATAATAGACATACACTTTCCATATCAAAAGGCACTAATTACATATAAACACATAAAGAAGAAATACAAATTCATATAGTTTTATTCCTTATAAAGTATTTGCTACTCAACATACAATAGTCAATGAACATCATGCTTATTATGTTATATTATAGTTATTATTAGTTTTTTGGTCTTAGAGGTCCTTGGGTTCCTATAGGTTAGGTAAAAAAGCCAGCAGGAAAACAACACTGATAAGGGTTTAGGCATACATTAAAGTAACTTATATATAAATCTACATAGTTGTAAGCAAGTGTTAGCACAATGTTTCCTTATAAATTATAATTCATATATAGTATGAAGCTTTCACTAATATGTGGTTCAAATATTGTAAATTTAGTGTAACTTAAAGAGAGATCGAAAGGTGATTCTTCCTGTCTATTATTAACTATGTGGATGTCCACTATCTCTGAATTTCAATGATTTTTCAGTCAAGCAAGACCCTTAGCTAATATTTGAACCAGGAGAAAAATCAGTTGCTTAATGGGAACATATATTTCTATATACAATGATTTTTAATAAATGTTTAGCTTATTCATATTGCATTGTTATGGTATTTTATTGGTATTGATTGTTAAAGAAAGTACTCACTGAAACTTCTATAATAGCAGATGAACTTTCCTTTCTCTTCTTGTGACAAATCTTCAGCAGTAGAGTCTCAACTTTTACTTGATAGTCTCTAGGATCTTCTAAGCTTTTGTCATAAAACCCCAAAAAGGTGAGTGTCATGTAGCCCCCCAGGCTGTTAGGTTGGAGTTCAGTACTCTTCTTCAATGTGACTTTCTCCAACATATTGTCTATCTTAAAGCCGCTACGACTTTTATTACTTCGCGACATTCGACGTTTCATGTAAGACAAAGTTCTATTAAGAAATATCGGCTGAAAGACAAACAAAACACTCCTTGAGTCGTTCGTTACCAAAACAAAAACACTGCATCGTACACTAATACAAAATACAAACCGACAACATGTTGCGCGTCCGCAAGAATCTATATATTTGTGTGGGCTCTGAAAAATGAATTTCAATTGAATAAGTTGTGATAATGCAGAAGGTAACCACAAGAGAACGCTCACCTATCAGTCACTACAATCAACACTTACTTTCGAAAGCTTGTAAAAACAACTCATGGTCGGCTTGTAGGTGGTCTATTTTTGAGTTCTTATTCGTTTCATTATCCTTATCACGCTTCTTGGGAGGCATTTTTGGCTTGGTATGATTAACCAACTGTACTGAAACCGCCAAGCGAGTTCATCAGTTCGTTGACTTGACAGCGTCAGGTCAAGCCATAGACTAAACAAACTTAATTATTCTTAGTACATAGATATATATTACATAGTTGCCTACTTTACTTGATCCTTTACACGTAAGGGTGCCAACAACTAATAAGTAGTCAAACCATATTTTACGTCGTTTCAGAAAGAGAACTAAATTTTACGTCACCCCAGAGAAAAACGTCAACCCAGAGAAAAGTTCGGCCATTATTTTCTCCCACAAGCGTCGTCACTTAGGCGACACTCCCCCAATCCTTATGATGGGAGCCCCAATTCTTTGGAAACCACATTCCAAGTACCAGGGGGTAACCCTAGATCAGCAACTCAACTTCAGAGCCCATGTCTCTAATGTGAGTAGCACAGCCAAATTCTACATGCACCGCCTCAACAGCATGTTGGGTAGGCGCAGTAAAATGTCCCCCAAAAACAAGCGAACCCTCTTCAAGGTTTGCATCCGACCGGTCTTAACATACGCGGCTCCAGTTTTCGCTCACGCATCCCCAACAGTATTGGACAAACTCCAAGTTGTCCAAAACGTGTTCTGTAGGAAAGCATT
>DWEC01003922.1:0-10221 GCA_018245735.1 Microceris miodesmiata | reverse complement strand
GGGGATTTGATTTTTGGCGGGACGGCGCCAACGCACACGTCAGCGACGAATCGCTAAATATTAATTACTATTCATCAATTATTTGATTAATCTCTGTTAAAGTATTAATTGTCGTTGGAATTCAATGCAATATTAAAATATTCTAGAATCGTACCGTCTAAAGTTATAATACCGGATGGATTCGAACGGAGGGCCTCCTGATCCACATATATATTATTACATAAATAACTATGCGTGCTCTGTCCGTACATTTAGTGTTTCTTTGTCAAAATATATGTTTATGTATCTATTTTGTGACTCACTGTTTCTAATTATATCATTTTAAAAATTGATGTCTGTCTGTGTATTATTTTATAGCTCAAGAACCAGTATTGATAAAAATCAGTATATTATATTGAGAAGAGATATCTATCGAACAAATTGATATTTTTGATAAAAAGAATCGATAACATAGATAATTTATGAGTAATAAAAAAAAACAACTTGAGGCCTATAACAAATAGTTTTGTATGAATTATAAATGATAAATAATAATTAAATTATTGTACTGTAATATCCAATAGGATTGTTACCCAATTGAGAATGATACGCCACGGCGGGTAAATTTGGAACTATATCAATGCTGGGGATCTAAGTATCATATTAGTTTACTTTTTTGCTAGATGGCGTTAAAGCGACAAAATGTGAGTTATGTGTGTACATACACTTATTACAATTTATTTTAATTGTTGTACGTTGTTTCAGTTTGATCAACATAGATTTATTATTACAAAGGTTTTTTTAAATGTGAAAATAGGCTAGCATTAATACATATTAAGTTAAGTGCTAATAAAAAAGAAAAAAATTAAATGCACTTAATTATTTTAATATGATTACTTTTAACTGTTCGTTCCGAAATATATCTATTATACTTTTGCCCCCTGCGATAGTGTTTCAACATAGGAAGATACCAATAATTAATCCAACTTATTAAGGAAATAGCCAGCATCTCACATTCTTAATATAAAACCTATTTTCCTACACTATGAAAAGTGGTAATTAAATTTAAATCTTACTTGATTTCTGCTCTTAAAGGGTATGCAGCCAACATAAGAAGTTACAATTGAATAAACATGTGCTTATTGCAATAATTACAGTTATATTCGTTGAAATCTCTGATCTGGTATTGTACCTACTTATAACTTCATACTTTTCAGTAACAATTCTGTAACCAGGTTTCAGAGCGTTTTTCATACCCCCCGCGTTTTCAATGGATCTAATGGGTAACAAATTTATTCAAATCTTATAGAACGATATGTATATCGTCCTGTAAGATTACGCATTTGAGTTTAAAAACCAAGTAAAACAATCTATTAAAACCTGGTATCGTGTAATGTATAAAAAAAAATATTTATATTAATTAGTATGCCTCTATGCACTTAGGTACTAGGTAGGCTGGATATCACCTTATGACCTAATTAATCTTAGGCGCTAACTGAATACAAAACTAAGCAATTTTGTCTCTAGGTGTTTTCAACACGAATTTTAAGAAAACAGCTACCGATGCCAGTTTCAAGGTAACGTACAGATCAACGTGCACCAAAAAATTTGCATCCATACTCATAAATTACAATAGGATCAATGTTGAATCCGTCGTAACTGGCATGGGTACACCCAACTTAAAGAGAACTTTATGTTTTAAGGCTTATGGTTGAAATTACGTTGTAAGTCACACACATGTTATTGTTTGTCAGTGTTTCGCGCGTGATATGTCGAAATGTAAACGGTTTGAGCGGTCAGATCGATATGCGTTGCGCGAGGGTGTTTAGAGTCGCGCGATTGGCCGGCGTGTGTGGGGCGTGGCGAGCTCGGCGAGTGTGTGAGGCGGTCGGTACGGACTGCGGTTTTGGCGCCAAAGGGCACACGCGGACGACGCGAGGTTGTATGGTGGCTCGCTTAGGATCAAGGTATATCGCGTCGTTATATCTTGCCGTTTATCAAATTATAAGAAAATACAACTATTCATTTAAGAGATATGAATAGACTGTATACTAACTAAAAGGGATAACCCTATGATTCAAGTTAAAAGACGAAAATTCAATAATCTTTCTAGAAAGTTTCTTTCGCTACACAGAATTATAACAGAGAATTCGAACAGGATCCTTTCGTAAGGACTAATATCATTTTATTCTTTCTTACTCACAACTCGGTTTCTTTATTTACAAGTAGTTACTTAGTATCTACATGCAAAATTATATAACTTATATAAAATTAAGAGATTTAACTGTGAAGAGTCTCTTTAATAAAGACACTTTAAATGTTATATCTAGATTTAAATAGGTACCGTTTCAGCTATTTCAAGGATGAACAAAGCTTTGGTAGTGTTTAAGTACCTCTTCACTAATTTACTTAAGCACTGTAGTAGATACTGATTCTATTACTTTTAGTAGGTACTTTATTAAAAAAAACTTTTAATTGCTGTTTATCTAGGTATCAAGAGATATTATTGTGTAGGCCAATTTTGAAGACTTTACCTATTAGTTTTGCAGACTCATCATCATCCTCGGCCTGTTTCCATCCGCTGCTGGACGTACGTCTTCTCTGAGAGGTTTCTGCCAAAACTCTCCACGGTGGCCATGTGGATTGCGGACCGCAGGACTCGACTTCTCGCTCTGGTAGACTACTTAGGTATAAGTTTTTTGACTGGCTCGTTGATCCAGTGGTTACCATACTTGAGCATTGAACTAGGGGTCGTCGCTTCGATTCCAGGTTCAAAACCGCTATGGAACCTTACACAAAGTCTTCTGCTATAACATCAATTGTGTAAATAGGAATGTATTCGATAATTTGATCTTTCTTTATGTTGCTGCTGTAGAGTCACGGAGTTAAGCAATTTATTTTAAGTTGTGTAGATATTAAATGTTCAGATTCCTTCTAAATATAGGTCTATGTATGGTCTTCTTCTATTTAATATTTTGTATTGTTCTATTGTTAGCTTGAAGACATTTAGTGTCACATTGAAGACATAAATTGGTCTCATAATCGTTATTATTATTAAATATAGGTCAAGAAGAGGTTTGCGAAATAACCGTGTTCATTTTGAACCTCTGAGAGCTGTAAATCAAAGTCCTCGGGCGAAAATCTTAAGTAGGTATTCGAAAATGAAAAAATATCTACACATGTCTAATACAAACCAAACGTACTTAATTGTATTGCGTTGGGAAAACTTGTAAACAGATATCATATTTCTTTTTTTAGGCAAATTTTCATAAATGTCTTCTATTTTTTCTGTATCCGTGTCTTAATGTTTATAACTTTATTTTAGTTATTATGACTTTAGTTAGGACACTGCGAACTGTATGTAAAATTAATAAGTAAAAAAAAGTTAAACAGTGAAATTATAACCGTTTATGTACAATAGGCTTCACAGGTTACGTTTACGTTTCATCGTGAAATAAGTAGTCGGTGAATCTATAGTCTACACCGGGCACATATCCAGATTAAGCCATCACAACAAATTTCTATTAAAAAATCGAAGTAAGAAAAGTAATACCCGACCGCGGTAAACTTACATTTTCAATTAAGTGACCACTTACCTAATTGTTTGCAACAAATATGGGAAATGTATCAGGTCTCAACAATACTGGTCGGTGCAATATATCATTAATAAACATACCGCGAACATCTATTGCAAACTATAAATAACAACCGTTTCGTACAATTTCGATAATTTACGACAAACCAAGTAATTATTAACTAATTCAATAATTCGTTAACAGTGCAGGTCATTCCGGACAATGTAGCCCTTTACAAAACATACCAGTGTAGCCAGCCTACAGACAATTTTACCCCTTTTAAATCATTCAATGAAAAAATTGCAAATTTAAAAGAGGCGCGTGGTCAGACCAGTTTGGCCAATGGACTAGAATTACTGGTTTTACGAAGCGTGCTTTATTTTGCACGGATTTGGCAACACACAAAAGAGTTTGTTGCCCGCCATTGTTTGATCCAGTTTTAGCCAGTTCACGGGTTTTTGATTGTAATTTATAAATATAAGTATTCGCGATTGAATTTGGCAGGTGGTGGTTCGTCGCGTGTTTTAATATATTTTTGTAATCAGAAACATGTAGTTTGAACACGTTGTTAATAATGTTGTTATTATTAATTATGTTCCTTTAATAAATATTAAAATTATTAACATTTTTGTTTTGACCTGTGGCATTATTTGGATGGTTATAAAAGTAATAACTTGAGGGTAAGAAAAGGAATAGGTATAGAAGATCGTGGTATAAGACAAATACAGAACGCGTTTAAAAAAAATAAAATGTAAGAATTTCAAATCAGGCATTTATTTTGCATATAATTATTTTATAGGTATACCTACCTACCTGTAGAAAATTATGAAAAAGTTAATTATGTTTAAAATTGACTTTACATAATAATATGCTTACAGTCAGGATGTACTTACATTAACATATTTATACCTATGTGTATAATTATAAAAGCAACTTTAGGAGACAAGAAAGTAAGTATGACGGTTTTGAGTACAAGAATCTAAAAAAGTTTGTTAAGGTCGTAGTCGGCGGATATGCTTCGTTTCTGCTTACCTCCATCGGAAATAATCGTCACAGTATGTAGATACATATCTGTATAAGAGTTCAACGGTATGTAGATTTTTTTTAATCATATCTCGTTATAGGTACGTTTTTAGAGAATGATTTAAACAAAATGTCCGAAGTAGACCACGTTCTTTTCCAGGATTCAAGCTGTCGTCATAGCAAATTTCCACAAAATCGCTTCAAAGGTTGTTACTGGAAAATGTATCAAACAGACAAGGTGATATACTGTATCTAGTGTTCGTAATATTTGTGTAGCTGAATATTGATTAACGATTAAGTATTGATAAAATACAACTGAATATCGATGCGATATTCAAATTTTGAAGTTTTACACCGAGGGTCTATGTGGCAGATGTTCTATTTTAACTTCGCATGCGTTCGCTATGTTGTTATTAAAAAAATCTTTTGTGGCCATTTAAAAAAGTAAAACTTCCCTTGACAATGCGCCATGCAAATTAGAAAGGCGTGTGCGTTAGAAGGGCGTAAGGAACCTAAAAAAAAGATTTGCAAATTCAATCGTTATGTGTATTGCTTAAGTGGTCGTATTTCTGTGAGGTTTTATTCAATGCAAATATTATTTTTATTAGTCGCATGTTTGTTGCAAAAT
The DNA here is from genome assembly GCA_018245735.1 of Microceris miodesmiata. NCBI lineage: Eukaryota > Metazoa > Arthropoda > Insecta > Lepidoptera > Hesperiidae > Microceris > Microceris miodesmiata. Next base: position 5,016 of record DWEC01003922.1, on the reverse strand, counting down.
GTTCTTTATAACCAGTATGTAAGAATGATATTTGTGAAGTAGGAAAGGAGAAATTTGCATAAGCATCGCGCACCTTTCCCGTTGATCCTTTCTATGGCAGTTTGACTGACAGGGTTTAGGTTGAATGAAATTTAAATCGCGGATAAGATGGCGTTATGTACTCCCGTTTGGGTCCATTTTATATACCTTCATACATTTATTGCCAAACTTTGAGTAGGTAATTGCTCGTCAAATATTTTCTCATCTAAATCTCTCTCACCAATTTCCTTTTGCAATTGCCTGTTGTCTATTGATTGTTTAAATATTGATTGTTACTATATTGGTACTGGTATATTATCAGTAAATATTATGTACAGCTCACATTTTTAGTTAAGAAGTGCAAAAATTTGGAATAATGTTTGGTGAGTAAATTGCCCTAGAAATTTAAAAATCCGTTATAAAGAAATGAACTGCTAGCCAATTTCGTATTTAGTGCTCAATAAAAATTTATTTGTATCTGTGATTTATCTAACTTGGTCAATGTTTTCCGTGTTCATGTCAGCAACTGATTTTAGTTCTACTGCTGGCTACAGGTATCCGAAATAAGCGAGAACTGGAAGTCACTCTATCATGCCCCGTTAGTAGAGTAGTGGAGAGATATCAAAGTATTTGCGATGTTAATGGAGAAATAATCATAGGTATAGAAGAAACATGGCAGGTCTGTTAGTATGACTTCGTTTGTTGTTCCTAATCATTTGCCATCTTCCACTGTTACTACCACGACCACTCCAAGAAGAATTACCGATCAAAAAGTGTCATAAAGATTAAAAAGTGTATGCAATGATATTGCTTACATTTTGTGGCAAGGTTGGTGACAAATTGACAGTTCACACAGGTGTATTTAGTTGCCGTACTTCTTAGTCATCATTATCATCTCTTTTACCGTTCTACTGATGGACGAAAATTCTCTATTTGTCTACAGTTACTTCAGCTATATCTAAGAGAGGCCAATAATGAGGAGTAGACGGAAAATATCGAAGACAAGAAACTCAAAGGTCAAACCCGAAAGACGTGATAGTCAGAACAAATCTCCGGATTAGTTAGAGGCAGATCATTCAACATCGAAATAGTCACGGTGATCAGCAATGAGGGAACGATATAGAAGAAGAAGGTTACGGATAGCCTTTCGAAATGAAGATTTAAAGTTAAAGCCTCTCAACATTAAGGGTAAGTTCTGCAATGACAGTCCAATAGGGTAACAGCCTCATACTTACGCATACATTTCAAAGTCAAGCTGCTTCCTTGGAATAAGAGTTTGATCATTTACTGCATTGTGAGGTTTCAAAAAATCTATTATGCACATTTTTACTTATATTAAAATATTTAACTTCCCTATTATTGAAAATTTGTATCAAAATTAATGTAGTGCTCTCTACCTGCATCCCATCTAAATCAATTCCATATGTATATTTTTTGTATTTCCGTGGGGTAATATTTCCGGTATGATGCAATGGTTTTGTGTAACAAACGGTTAGTACGCAAGGGTGCAATATGCAAAATAGGAGATTAGTCAAATTGCAGCTTGCAACGAATATATGTAGTAACAAAGGTGAGTTAACAAAGGTAAAATTCTTTAATGTATCGATTCGTATAATGCAAAAGGGTTAGCTTGAATCTAATGGTAGAGTTCGGTTGTAATAAAAATTGTTGGAGATGCGTGATTGAAAAATGCAGAATGATCTTCCATTTGTTTTCCTGGAGCACTATGGCAGGGGATTTTTTGGGAAAAGTGCAAAGAGAGTTCTCCTTCAAAGTCGGCAACGAATTGGGCACTGATCGGGTGTTGCAAATGTTCATAGGTCACGGTGACCACTTACCAACAGGCGGATAAATAGCTAGGTTGCTAGAATGTAAAAGATATACATGTGTATATTACCTATTTTATATTAATGTTATGAAATTACTGAACATTTCATCTATATGTAAGCGTGAGCTAATTTAAATTAGGCGTTAATGATAAATAGATTTTTTAGATTAAGAAGCGACAGAGAGTAAATAACGTTTGTACAATTTATTTAGTTGTATATTAAAATGTTTCTTTTTTCTAAAGTGTTACATCTATTGCAGCCTATGAATACGCGTATAAAGATATTATAGATTGAATACTAAAAATATGTTAAAAACGGCTCAATTATGAAATACACTATAGTTATTCCTAGATAAAACGAAGTTTCTCTCCTTAATTGTCATAAAATTAGCACTATATTTGAAAAAAGTATCTCTTTAAATATGTGTTTCACGATAATACCAAGATTTTGTTACGAAGTTATTGTAACATTTTCAAAACCTTGTTTCACATGTTACATCACGTGTAACATGGAGCACAGATTGCTTTAAATATTTCTCATATATTATTTAGCAAAGCTGCATGAATTACTTCTGATATGACGAATGGAATACACGGAAATACACATCGTATAACCGGTTGACCGCTGCCGCGTTCCGTGAAATTCGCAAACCAGTTCTGGGCCAAACCTTAAACTGCCGGGAGACACTTAAAAAGTTTTAATATAGGCACAATGAGCGCGCTCGAAAGCCGGTGGGCAGAGTCCGGCACAATAGAGGAACCAGCCGATTAATTCGCTACACAATGACCATGGGTCCGCCGTAGGTCCGAGAGGTCATATTTAGGTAGAGGGTTCAAGGGTCAGTAAGGGTTATTGGTAAATAGCAGCGTATGCCCCACCAATGCCAGGGGAGTGACTCGGCGGTAAAGTTTAGAAAACATGTCGCGATGACGGGTTGGGGAAAATTTATGTGTTTTCGCGAGTTCGTTGTGTTTTGGTTTTGAGTTATGTTTTGTGGGCTGTGATCGCTATTTGTTCTGTTTGAACACACATCGATATATGACTATTGTGTTATTTGTATTTCGCTGTTAAAGTAGTTGTTCACAAACATGTTGTTCTGCTTAAAATGTAAGTTAAAAATATTTTCTATTGTAAAATGTAATACATTGATTTATTATCCGTAACATTGGCAGCTTACATTAAGGTACTTATATTGTCAAATTTATGCATAATTACGATAAAAATTATTTAATAACTTAATCATATAAAATTAAATAATACTTCCATGTGGATGCGAATTAAAATTGTTTTTATTGCGAATGTACATCAGTATTTTGTTTCAGTTATTAAGTACCTACTGTTATAATTAAATGTGAATCATACATTCACGCACATATGTAAGTCGATAACGTCATTGCAGTATCATTTGAAATAAAGAATCAAGCGTGAATGTCATTGAATTTTCTAATTAATAAATAAATAATCTATTAAATAATTCTCTTCAATACTGTCAATAAAAATCAATCACTCTTCCGTGTTTATTACCGTTCTTCGATCTCTGCTACTGATGTAAATAAATTTGTACACTATATTTATATATTTATGATATACTTTACTTGTTTCATTTTACTTGGTTTTATTAAATATAACTGTAGTATTTATTCCTTCCTTTTAATGTAATGTTATAAAAATTTTAGAATAGTATGTGTCTCTTCTAATATTCGAACGAGGCTACCAGACGAAGCGAATTTAATTAAAACTTTTTATCTGATAGCTTCGAAATATTTCAAATTGCACACGGTCAAGCGATATGGAAGTTCCTTCACTGAGGAATATATTTTCATTGTATACAAATTTGACCGTTAAATCATCTAATTCATACAATCACGCACAAAAGTCAACAATGACAAGGACTCTTGAATTATGACGTCAGATGGAATCGGGAGCGATGGTTATCGCCAAACAAAGGGCTCATCTAACTCATAGTAAAGAGCCTCTACATTTGTGATAGAGCAAGGCATAAAGTGTGAAATTGTTGATCCTATCTCCGTGCTTTTGTTCATGACTGTACGTTACGTGTCTGTATAAGTTTTTTTAAGTACACATCGTAGTTTTTGTATGAATTATTTGGAATAAGTCTCAAAATATTTTTTCTATTAATATATCCGAAATAAATTTGTGTAGTACTGGTCAGCAGATGCGGGTAATGACTATTTGGCGAAATTATCTTCGCGATTATATGTCAAGCCTTTGGGTATGAAAATAATATGAATTTCAGTTTTATAAAATATAAGTATAATATACGTAATAATTTAAAAAATTAATGAATTTCCTTCATAGTAAATGTATAATACCATTTTTTGATAAATTAAGTTTAGGTGATTTAATTTTGAACCTGAAGTCTCCTGACACCGAAATAACGAAGCTTCGCGAACCGCAGTAGCAAGGGAGCCCATGACTATATTAAATAAAAAAAACGCATGAATGCAGATCCGACGTGTCTAACCCTTTCACAATGCATAAAAAGACCAATTTTGTATGCGTACGTACCCGGTGTCTCGTTTCAATAAAGTGTAATAAAAAAAAAGATAAAACTTTTTTACCCACGATTCTTTGGGGTCACACATTTTTTAAATAGGGTTGAATCCTTAATTTGCAACAAGGTGCATCGCACGCAAACGAAGGGATGCATCGAGAGATTTAAATGAGTTCTATAGTGAAAAAGTCTAAAGGGTTGAGAGCATGGTATTTTTTCCCATCGATCCGACAAAAGATGTTAGCGTTGTTTGACATTGATGTGTCGGGAATATTATATCGATTGTTTATCGATTTGTACTTTCTCATGACCGTATAACGCATAGCGCTCTCGACTCTATCGTTGAATGAGATCATGAGTAAATAAAGTAGAATTTATTCAAAATTAATGAGGGCACAGTATTTCCTCGCCGATTCTTTCCAAACATTCTGAAGCAAAATGTTTTTAATCTGTGCGCTAATTATATTTTATTATTAGTCTATTCTTTATTGGTCTTATACTAACCAATTCCACATTACGCCTGTAATCCCCAAAGGGGTAGGCAGAAGAGTGTGTACATTACCACGTTTCACCAGTTACGTTTCAGTCTCATGGTGGTGAGCCTATTGCCACATATTGGCTACAAATCCAGACTCCGAGTCACTACTAGAATTT
>DWEC01003921.1:0-10222 GCA_018245735.1 Microceris miodesmiata | reverse complement strand
GTTCAAACAATCAAACAAACAAACTCTTCCGCTTTATATTATTAGTATAGATTAGTACAGATATAATCACACAATGGGTTCTGGTAACGTAATGACCTTTATGGTAACCTCAAAGCGCACGAAATTCTCTATGTGATGGCTCAGATAACGCGAACACAATAAGCGAAACGGAATTACGAAATATTTCGGCTGCGAGCTTTTTCCGTATCTAATAACGTGAAATGATCCGATTATACATATCGTATATGTACAATACGTCATATATAAAATACATATATAATCAATGGAAATCAATTGAGCCTCTTTGAAAAATAAAGCTTAGCCGCGTTATACTTGGGAATTTTATCTCAGAATCCAAAAAAATATATAAAATCCAAATAATGATAGCGGTAATACGAGTAGAGTCCTGTACAACCCTGTAACAAGCATCGGTTGGATAATCAATGTTACTTACTACCTTAAACCTTACTAAAATAGTGTTAAACCTTAACCCTTATTAAAATATTGTCAAATTGAATATATCGCTTGACTAGCTACGTTGTGGTATAATAATAATAATAGGACTAAATCACCGTAATAATGACATGGCTTATAGGAATATTAGTCATTAAAAATTAACTGAAACATTATAAATATCATTAGATGCGTTTCTGTCTAGAAAAAACACCTTTACTTCAATATTTTCGTAAACAAAACAATGCTGTTGTTTTTATATTTAGAAACAGTTACTGCTGTGAATGAAGCTCTCTCAAATGAAGAAGAACTGAAGTATACCTCTGCTGAATTGCTTTCATAAGGGCTCGAGTTCATTTCGATAGTACAATGTTATATTTTAAACGCATCTATTTGCAAAAGCTAATTCATGGAGATGTCGAAGGAGAAAAAGACTTATGTATTTTCACTAAGTCGGTCGGAAACTTGCTGATAGGGGATTCAGAAATCTCTCAAACAAGCGTGTGAAGTGTGTTGAGAGTGATGAAGACAGGTTTGAAAATATTTTCGGAATTGTCTTTAAACCGATATATATATATTACAATCCAAGCACTGCTACTGAGTGGCAACTGTTAATTAAGTCATCGTAATTCGCATTGAAAACACAGACAGAATTTTCATTCTCTTTCAAGAAACTTATAGGCTATAGTTTTGGAGAATATTGCTCATCTTACAGACTAGACTTTCATACACTTGACTAGGATTAACTTCAGATAGTGCAGGAATATAATTTTATTGACGAATTCTGATGACATTCATAATGTAATCATAATTATATTGGTTTGTAGTGTATCAAATATGTAATCAAATATGAAAATGCAATCAAATTGATCGGATCTGTTGAATTATTTCAAAATATACGTAATAAGAATCGAATAGTCCATAAATATGCATTCTCTATAACACCGTATTTATATATGCAGTGTAGCATTACGATAATGTCTTGTCAATTAATAAATTGGAACAGTTTCTTTCTATTGTCATAATAAATAATTTCTGTGAAGTTCTAGGATAAAACAAAAACAAGCATTCGTTGAAAGCGGCTGCCAAGCGGATTGAGGCTGTTATTATTAGGTTATTTTAATTTCAAACGATTTTCAAACTTAAAGCTATTGGGATAAAGTTGTTTTGGGTGTTAACAGTTTTATCACGTTGGAGATATTTTGATGTTTGCTTCATAACTTAAAGTTTCGCGACACACGAGGATGCGGTTTGATGTTAATTTTAGAACTCGTAAACGGAAGAGTCGTACGTACGTTATAGAAACAGTGGTTGGTTTGTTTGGTACAAGTTTTACGAATTGTTTCTTTACTTGAAAGTTTAAATTTTGTTTCGGAAAGACACCGATCTCATATTTGTGTATATTTGTCACTTAGAAGTCTTAGGTATTCACTTGTAAATATACAATATGTAAAAAAAGGATAAAAAATTAACACCGTTTCTTTCTTTTTCAAATCACTATGTGGATCTATAAAACAATAAAATTTTTAATCTGTGTTCTCATTTTTTTTTGTACAAAACTTGTAAGTCAAAACAGAAGTTATGAGGCATGGCATATCCATATATAATTTTCGATATTGTCGCTCGAATATTAACAAAACATATCAGAATTTCCTTATATAAAAATATTTTGATAGCACGAAATCACGGGAGTGTTCTGAAATCATCATACGAGATTTCGAAGGTGGTGTAATATAGCGAGAAAATAATAAAAGTTTTTCTATTTACCAAATGCCAACTTTTTCTATTCACCATTATATGTACGTAGCTATAGATCACCATTGTGCCTTTTATTTGTTATTGCTGACCTCATTTTGGAAGTGTTTCCATCAGAAGAACTTTATAGATTGAAGATCGAACATATATGAAATTCATTCCACAATAAAAAGCTAAAAATTTCAGTAATTGCAGTCACTTCATGATATCGAATAAAATGTTTGCTTCATTCAATATTTACTTGAGGTACTACTATTTTTAGATTTCATCATCATCATCATCGGCCTCTAGATGTCCACTGCTGAACATTGGCCTCCTCTAACCGACGCCACTCCTTCCGGTCCTAGGCCTTCCGAATCCAGCGGCTTCCCGCTATCTCCTTCAGACCGTCAGGCGATCGACTTAAATTTATATTAAACTAACTGTCTTTTGACTTTAATTAAATTAATTTTCCTTTTAAAATTAATCAAATTAATTGTCTTTTAACCTCTCATTCAGCACTCGAGCTTATAATCGCTACACCAAGCAGTCATCTCTTATTGTTAGATCTTATATAAATAATAAAAAACGACCAAAATATTACACCCTGTATAATATTTAGTCTTTAATAACTGCAGATGTCTTTTTATTACTAACAGTTTTCTAAATTTTCTCCTTTCATTTTGAATATAACTTTTGCTCTACCGATGTAAAATGTTCCATTCAATAAACACCCCATTAAATCCTTGCTCGGTAATGGTTATCAAGATCAACGAAACATTCTTATGGTACAGTTATAACAAGAACGTTTAGTACTTTGTGTATAAAAAATTTAAGAGCGTATAAAAGACCAATGCACGACTACAATATCCAAACTCGAAAATGTATGGATTTTATTGGTAAAGTTCTTTCCATACGACAAACTGAACTGATATTATTTCCGTAGATATTTCATTATCGTTCCGTTCTGAAAAAACTTAAGATTAACGATACTATTTTGGAGTGTCGGATATTTTTAGAAATTGGACGGTATACTTGTTATTCTTTTAATAAGTAATACTTAAATAAGTAATTATTAAATACATACATAACTTCAAGCTGGATCCCTTATGGGGGAGGCAGAGAGCACCAAGTGCCAAATATCTCTATTCTTACGAATCTGTCGTGCTCCTTCAAGATTTATCACCATTCACACTTGCACGCCGATTTCAGAGTCCTCTGACTCCCCGTCTGCTGGTACTCGTATCTAGCCTATTCGACAAAGACAGGTAAGTCTTAATCACCCTCGGCACCTAGGTCCATCAACATTCGCATTTCATACGTAGGAGTAATTTTACTGTTAAATTTTTCAAAATTATTTTATACATGATTTAAAAAATGTTTAAAAATGTTAAATAAAATAAATGTTAAATAAAATTAAATAAAAATGTTTAAAATATTCAAGAGCGGCATATCTTTGTATTTTTTACATTCATTTAGCACAAAACAGGTTAGTTAACCGTACCTACTTAATTTTTAGTCATAATAAATTTAAAATTTAAGAAGACGAACACAGTCGATCATATTCGAAAGAAAGTTCAAAACAAAGGGGTCAAACATTGTTTATAAATATACACTTCTATTTACATAGAAGTGTACATTTATAACGTGCATATATCCAGGGTTGTAGCAACGAAAATGGGTGTTATAACGATGTACGGAATGCTTTTTAACTAAAACGTGAAAGGGTTTTGTAATTTCCTGGTAACTCCGACTACTTAGAACGTAGAGTGGTATTAGGGACTAATCACCTCGAGATTTACTCACGTCATTTTTGCTTGTTCACGGGCTCCAGGTAGTAACGAATTAGACAGACATGCTGACGATCTTCACTACTACTAATGCTGTAATTCAGATTAAATCCAGGTCACTTATAAAGCAATTGTACGATGGCGGGTTGATGATGTAATGATGATGATGAAGAAATTCAACATATCGTCTCATGATTGCCGATGATAAAGATTATGTCGTGTAATATGATGATGATGTAAAAAAAAACTAAGAAATGTTTAATTTTTTCACTTATGAAAGATAAAATAATTTATGAATTATCCTGGCACATTCTCACAAATGGCCATTTAATAACAAACGAGATAAAGCTGTTGTTATACTAATCAGACTGTTGATAAAATAAAGTATACATTATATATGAATATACATATGGTAGTCATTGTACTTCTTATATAATTATATTCTGTGCCCGGTGTATGGGAATAGGCTCACCACGTGTATGGGAATAGGTACGTGGGAAACGTGGGGATGTACTACTCTCCTCTGCCTAACTCATCGGGGATTGTAGGCGTGATGTTAAGTTTTACTTCTTATATACCCAAAACACACATAATAAATACTTGTCCTCATCACACAAATATTTGTCGTCAATGACAATCTATTACACAGATACCGGCTTAGCAGTCAGGCTTAAAAAGAGGCCAGGATTACGTAAAATTGAAAATAATTAGGGATTTAGTTAATCACTCTTATTTCAAATTTAAATTTTCTCTTATTTTAATAATCTTTCACACAAAGTACTTTTATTATTTTTAGTATTCAACGGCTTAGATGTGAATTTACGTTAATGCGTGGGACTATGTAACAAATGACAATTGTGCACTGGACATGGCTTCATAAAGCTTATGTTTTATTTTATTAGTAATTCAGGTATTGTAATTGTTCCGCCCAAAAAAACAAAGGTTGACGCAGAAATTTGAAGCAAGTATCATTTTTGTAAATCATTAAACTCCTTTTTGTATAACTGTTTCATTTAAATAATTTGGCTTGATGGGAAAATACTAAACGGTAGAATAAGATCACGGGTATAGTAGGCTCACCACCTGTTCTGGTGAAATGGCGAAGTGTACCAGACTCCTCTGCCTACCCCTTCGAGGATTACAGGTGTGATGTTACGTTTAAAATCACTGGTTCAAATTTAACACACAAACTTTCAGAATTGGTAAAAGTCCTCCAAAAGTCTTTTATAAACTATACTGCCTTAATTTATAAAACAGTGAAAAAATTCAGCTACATAAAACCTTCAATTATTTATGTTCTATTGACATTAAAAATTTACTTAACAAAGAAAAATTCTCGAATCCTATTCCGACGGCTCCGAAATATTAAAATGACTACCGATACACACGAGCGTCATAAATGAGCAACAAATGGTGATCGTACAAGACTATAATAATTCACGTTTAACATATATAATTTATAACATTTACGGTAAGCTAAGCTAACTAGACATTATTTCGTACAATTATTTTAATAGCGTGACTTCCTAAGACAGCAATGGTTGTAATAATATTTTAGTGATTTAAAATCATGTTATTGTGACATTCAGACCATTTCATACCACAAGCATTAGTCAATAAAACAAAATTATACCAGTATTCGGTTTCTTCTGTGACATAGACCCCAATCTCAGTCGAACTATAAAAACATTTCGGACGAAATTTTCTTTTCGACAAGTGGTAAAAAATTATTATTCTTATAATCATTGAACACAACAACACTGTGTAACGGCTGTAAGCTTTTCTGCAACTTCTACAGGATTGCCTGAATTTTCAAATAACGCTCTCCAATTTTACTGCGGAGACGTATTACCTGCTTAAAATTATGGGAGAATTTCTCATAATTCTCTGTTTTTAGGATGGAGAAAATCCGGAGTTGAATTTGCGGACCCCGTCTTGACAATCAAACCCGGAATAAAATCCGCTGTGCATTTATATTATTTTTGTATCAAGAGAAAAAAATATTTTTGTATCAAGAGAAAAAGAAAAAAAAAACATTGTGCATACTCGGCCAAGATTCCGAAATGCACAACAGGACAAAGCTATTCATGAGAAGATTTTTAACCGACTGAAAGACCATCTTATTAGCTTTTTCCCTAAACAAGCAAAATATTATATAATTTTAGCAGGTGTGATTGGTTGTTTACTGCTTTTAAGAAGTTTAACTCCATAAGGAAACCTACACATTTCAGATTTTTCCACAATGTTACCAAACACGAGTGCTTAACATAGTATTTTATGCTTCCAAATTATTTCGTTATCAGTATTTACAAAGTACTTTGCTCTTTGTCGAAGTTCTTTTGCCCCCGGAATGAATAAAAAGAGATAATCGTAATGGTCACCTATTCAATGATCAAGACCTGTAACTTCTTAGTTGTAGTAATTTAGGTAGATTTTATATTTCTACCCTCTAATATTTCCAAGTATTTCCGAAGTAAGCACGTCTGCATGCTAATAACTGTGTCAAATGTCTAAACATCCCTTATTCTCTTGGGTCGTTTTATCTGCATGCATACTGCTAAAATGTGTAGGGTTGTGTTGGCGCAGCAAGTGACAAGTTTTCAATTTCAAAAAGGATTCTCATGTTCTAACCATTCTCCGAGGGACGTCAGCGAAAAGCTCTTAAGCTTCTACGTAATTAACTTAAGTAAAAAGCAAGAAATGACGTTGATTATTTTGGAACAGATATTACGAAAAAGGTATATGTGAATGACGAAGAAAAGTAACACTAGGTTTTTAAGCAAATTTGATTTTGTACGCAGATCCACATAATATATTTTATAGAAGACAGTTATAACTGAACATTTTCTGACACTTAATATCTTAAAAATGCCTACAGTTTAGGCATCGGAAAGGGTAAAACTCATATCCTATTCCAGAGAAGACAGTGAACTGGAAACATAACATCAGGTGGAGGGCACCTTCAATATTTTACTACAACATTTAAACGTCTACAGATGCAAAAATACCTCCAGTCCCAAAGTTGCCTCAGGGAAGAGTGATCCTACACTCTGTTTCACACACGCTATTTTCAATACGAAATTCTAACATTTTTAACGGGTTATTGTACGGCGGAAAATTTTGGGACCTACAGATTGTGCTTGTGTACATTTTTACAGGCGGCAATATTAACAAATACGATTATTTATTTATATTTTCCTATAATTACCAGTGTCCAATGTTGTGCTTAGAATAATTTATACGATGACTGATACATTTGATATTATGTACAACGCGTTAGTCATTCTGGAAATGTGAGTAGACTAGTTCAACTAAACTTCTATTAGACTAGTGCTAATAGGATCATTTGCAAATTTTGAAGCCATTCAAATATTTAGTATAATCTATAAAATTTTATAAATTTTAATTTTACATTTCTGTATCATTATTTATATTTTTTATTTTTACGAAGTTTCACCATAATTAATGCCATTATATTTCAATATAGAAGTTAAAGTGCCCCTAAAAATGGGATATCCTCAGTGACCTATTTTCGAAATATCCTTAAAAGTGTTCTGTAAAAACGCGTACTACCGCGTATATATCGGGGCCTCACCAAAGCTCCACCAAAGTCGTCCAAATGACCGAAATTTGTCAAGACGTTAAGAGGTAAATTATCCATTGCCATGACTAGGGGGGCGTAAGCTCACTTATCAAACGTTAACGAAGATTTATACGGTGACTTGACTTATTTCTTTAGGCCGGACCTTATGATATTTTTTTTGTGCGGTCCCGGGGAAATAATTTTTGCGCTCACGCGGTTACTTCCAGCCGTTCGTTTTAACAAAATAAACAAAAAAAAAACAACAGCCCTCATTATGTTGACTAATTTTTATGGTTTTAAATTTGCCCCTTAATTTAAATTTCCTTTTGGTGTTATTAATGTAAACAATCGATATACAAATGAAAATTAAGAAAAGTTTCTTAAATAGATTTTTAAAATGTTGTAATTTAAAAGCAAGAAAAAATAATGGTTGAATACTTATAATCATATTTTATATTATAATCATATTTTCATATTATAATCATATTTTAATATTTATTTATCACGTTAAATAGCGATAAAGCGAGAGCGTTTGCGCGAACGATTGCGTACTTATAGTGAACATCATGATGATTTGCATTAAAGTTTTCATTAATTATACATCGACATTATAATGTCTAATGACACCTGGCTTTTTTACCTATCCCAAACTTGGCCACCGTGAAAAACTACTCGTATGTATAATCTTTCTCATTCTGAAGGAATTCCAATTTCTAAACATTGGACCCGTCTATTTTCTTGAAATAATAATAACAATAATTATTATTACTGATAATTACTGTTTTTTTTATTGATGGTGATTTTGACGACAAGTTCCTAAAACGCCACTGCTATATCTAACGTACCAACTCGCCTGTAGTCCCGAGGTAGACAGAAAAGCGCAGTACACTTCCATGTTTAACCAGTAACTTGTACGGACCACCATTGAATAGGTAGCGGGACCATTGTCATTCACCAGCAGGAAGCAAATGAAGACTTCCAGATACTACTAGGAATTACAAATTAGAAAAACCCCATAGTACCGGATCAAAATCAAGACCTATTGACCAGCAATCGCGCTTACCATCAGTCTACCAACGAGGCAGTCAATGTACCTACATTGTAGTAATGAACGAACTATACATGCACTTAGAAACCTTTCAATTATTGTCTCGAAAAATGTTACTTATATGTATTTGAATAAAAATGGAAGAAGTCGGTCATTTTTCCGTAACCACAAATATATATTTTTAAAGATGTTCTTGAAAATTAAATCAATATTTGTTAATATAATAAGCGGTGTATTATAACTTCGACTGTTTAATTCTTGTTTTCGTAATTTGATTGTTGGCGAACTTTTAGATTCGGCGTTACTTGTATTCGAAGTAAATTTCGAACATAGAAATCAAGATTCAAAATTTGAAAATCGAAACTTTTCGGTTCGAAATTTTATGGCGTTTAGAAATATTCGTATCTAAAATTTTCACTATTATTAAAACGCCACAATTAAATAAAATGTACACGTAATAAGATTCATTTATATAGACAATAAAATGATTAGTTAGGTACCTAAATGTATCTTATCGTTCTACAATAAACGTAACTCACCTTTGGGGTTACGCTAAAACGGCTGCAGTAAATCATGTGAATAAAAAGTGGAACGGAAACCCGGGAACGCCGTTTGAAAAAGCAAGGTAAATGAAAAGCGGCTTACTTTATTTACAGCAGTCCATGTAATAGATGGGTATATGGCCCATTAGGAAGTCAGTCCAGGGTACATCGATATAATTACCCTACCTTAATTAGGGCCGACCGAAACCTTATTGATGTCAGTTACAGGTAAGTCCGCGAAGGGCCAAATTGGATTTCCTTGTATTCGTACAATTAGCCACCACAGCAGACATTATACATCACAGATATTACTAATATGTTGGTTGGTCTAAGAAAATATACTTTGCAGCTCTAAAATTCAATCATTTATATCCGAAGTATTGCATTTTTATTTAAATTTCACTTGTAATAAATTTGATTGGAGCGCATTATATATGCATGTCCCTTTGAAAGTAGAGGTATATTGCAAATATAAAAAAATATATATATTCAGTTCTAAACACAAACTCCCCAGCTTTTTTATAACAATAGCAATCAACGCGAGATGGTAAAATATTATAAATAAATGTTACAAAACTGTTTTCTACGCAAATATAATACTAATTAGGTTGTTTTATGTGAAATAAATGGATATGTTATATAACAATGGATGCTTAATTGCTTTTTACAGCTAGGAACACACTAAGCCGGAAGAAATTCTTCTTGGAACCGAAACGATTCTCATCTACTGAACTGTTCGCCGAAACATAGAGAAAAATCCCAGTGAAAGCGTCTCTCCAGAGGCGTGTCGGCTTGCTAGCGAACATAAAACAATTTGTTGCTGCTCCCGACATTAACATCTTCAGTTTAGTTCTCTTTATTCGAGTTTCCGGCAGAACGAGTAACATTTAGTAACGCACTGGCAACTTAAACATAAATTATGCTATTTTATTCATGTGGTATATTCGTATAGCATATTTTTAATATTATGTCCACATATTCTGTGTATTTCTATAACCTACATAAGTAATGACGAAATAGACCACAGAACGTATTAAAATACAGCAGAATTTTAGAGACGTTTTGACCAAAA
>DWEC01003920.1:0-10223 GCA_018245735.1 Microceris miodesmiata | reverse complement strand
GTTTGTTACAGTTGACTGGCCATCAGAGCAAAGATCTGTTAACAGTCAATTGTAATTATAAATTTTGGTATAAAAATGACAAAAATGAAAATAAATGTTATTAATAAATAATACACATAATAAGTCTGCAACGATCGCAACTCCGATCACCTAGAAGGAATATTCCTTTGAGTCCAACAACCAACTACCGTTTCTAAAAAATACCAAACCCGCAAACAAACAATCCCCTCTCCATCTTTGAATAATTACAAATATACATTGAGAACAAAATCATTCCGACAAATGCACGAGTCCAAAATCGTCCAGAGAATTAGGAATGTAAACAGTTTAAAATAGGGTTTCAATTTGTTGGCAGCTCGTAAAAAGCGCAACGACGGTCACTAACACTCGTTACAAAACACGTTCGCGAACGCAGTAACAATGCAAACGTTGGGACTCTCGATTTACATAGAAAAGTGCGCGGCCGGGGGCGCTCTCGCCAACATGAAGCCCGTAATGTGATCTTGTTGAAAACTCACACCCGCCGCGACTTTTTATCAGAACGTGCGCCGTGTTTAAAGTTTGCGCGACGAGATAAATGAATAAAAGTTATATCTCATTGTTAAACAAATGTGTTTAAACTAGTTTTTAAAATAGCCTGTTTAAGACAAAAGTCTACAAGCCTCCGGTACCTACACTTACTGCCGACGGATTTCTGCAACTATCCTCAAACAAGACAATTGTAATAGGACTTTTATTGTTGATTAACTCAGGTATCAGTTATCACCAGATAATAAAACGATTAGTTTTTATTTCAGTGAAGCTACTGGACCAACTAATAAACTTCGCTTCGCTACGACCAAAGGAAACCTACGATGGAGATTGAACAAGAGAAAAAATTATAAAACTTTCTAGAAAACATACAACAAGACCCTTAATCAAACTATCAAGCCTATTTATTACATGCGCAAAAACACACGAAAGGTTTAAGGATAATGTCTAAGTCTAATCCTTATTTGCAAGACTGATTTACTTCCGTTATAAAATAAACAGTTTCGGTAAACATAGAACATGAAACGCATTACGTAGTAAAACTTTTTGTGTCGGTTTAAAAGGGAAACAAAATGAAGGCGCAATTTTAAACCGTTTTGCTAAACTAAAGGTGTTTTATGAGCTCACGGTGCATAAAAGAATAAGTCCAAGCTCGCAAGTTCCGCCGTCCGCGGAGTTAGAGAAAATAATAATAACAGTAATACGTATATTCTTAGCGGTTTCGTTGAATAAAAGCGACACAGCTTCATCGCAGAATGTAAGCGAGGCGCTACGAACTACAATCTTGTAATAAAACACAACCACTTCATGTGAACTGTCAACAGGACACGAAAACGAAACACGAAAACCCAAAAACATCTTTCTCAGCCAATATTTGACTACTTATTCAATTATTTCCGTTACTACTTTCCAACTAAAGTTACTGTTTAACTATGAAGGTACAGAATGCATTGCAAAATTATACATAGGATCATCGAATTTTCTTCTATTTGTTTTTTTTTTGTTTTATAAAAGAATAATGCTACACGGTTAATTAAATACGTCGTTACGCAAACTCACGTTGAAGTCAAAGTCAAAAGAGTAAATAAACCGTAAAATACAAATCCACCTTGTTGAGATATCACCGATATATGTAGATATGTATGTATCTACTTCTTACGTAAAGAAAAGACTAATCTTTTTCTGTCATAATAAACATCAATATGTTCCAACTTAGTAATTCATCCTAATAAACCTATAGAAAAACCTACATTAAGGTCATCGAACACATTGGACAACAACATCCCATACAAAGCTTTAGAGGAAACTCCCTCAAAGTCGACATGCTCGTCGACAGTGAGCGCACTGCCTTACGAAACCTGTGAATAGAATAATCTCCATTTAATTCAGAAATGTGACCGAAGTTTCTATAACAAAAAGTTTCACCACTATCTCGTTCTGTGTAGTTCTCTCATATAACAATAGAGCAAATATTTCAACGGCGTTATCTCTTTAAGACGGGTTCCGTTGTGAAGTTAACGATGATTAAATCTGTGTGCAATGTATTTATTTATTTATTTAATCTTTATTGCTTACCTATACGAGTAGCTAGGTTACAAAGGGCGGACTTAATGACTAATGCCTAATAGTGATTTCCTAAAAAAATGTTTTCGCTTTGTTTCTCTTTAAGGGTTTGGACAGCAACAATAAATGATGTTAAGTTACAATGGTAGAATGTAGTACATTTATAGGGTGGTAAAAATAACAAACGAAAATGTTTTATTAGATATTTCTAGGCGGGATTAATATCAACCATCATTCGCCTGCAACGAGACAGGTGCTCAACTTGTCATTTTGCGCATCGGCCACGCTCCATGTAATCCAGCTAATGCTTGCAGCGCTACCATCGCTCCGCCTCTTCAACTTTCGAGATGTACATGACTTTGTGTAACGTGTTTCTCACATATAAATGTTTGCATATATCATACAAAACTATTGTAATTAGACTAATAATATCAAAATATTTTGTATAATATATAATTTATATCATACAAAAGTATGAGAATTCCGTGTGGCGCCTGAGCCATGGAAAATGAATTAAAAAAATTAAATTAATCTATCATTATAAGTACACATATAAAAACAATTATTTAAAAAAAAAAGTCAGTCAATCAATAAAAAAATTAATTAACAGTCAACTCGTCCATTATTTAAAATGATTTACATATAAGTTAAAAATATCAAAATTAGGAATTACAGATACAGATTCATTTTACGATGTTTTTTACAATACATCAAATACCAATATCAGCCCAATATCACTCAAGTTTACCGACATTCATGTATTCCCACAAAGCAGGCTGCGGCAGCAAGTGGTAAGGGCCGTACTTAGTTGTAGTGTAAGTCTTTATGTAGACGAAAATGGGAAATTGCTCTTCGTACTTAATGCTGAGAGCGAAATAGTGGATTTAAAACATTGTGTTTTATGATGCTAGAGCTGTATCAAAATTAAACATTTTAGTACTGTTTTATTATAACCACCCGCAAGTGCGGTACATAAATAAAGTTTCATCATAACCATCGCGTTTTACTTTAGATTTATAGAGTCATTATATGACTCTTGGCAGAACTTCTTCACGTGTTACTAATAAAAACGATGTTAGGATTATTCTCGTGGCCCGTTATTTTTACAAGATTCTTCCATTAGATCCTTTTGTTTTCCACTTACATACAATTATCCCAAAGAAATTAAAAATAATGATAACAGATATATATTGAGTACCTAAACCATTAACAGAAGAGTGTAAAAACAGTTCGCAATTTTCATTACAATATTTGTATATATTTAATAAAATATGCCGACCAATACTCTTTAGCGATTCCTTAAACAAGACAAATTTTTTCATACTCACTAAACGATCTAGGCTTTAGAGCAGTGTGGTCGCAAATTGCTCAGAATTGCACGTCAATCCAATATGCATCCACGTGTGCTGCCCGCGCGACGCTCCGGGGCGGTTTAAACCGGTTTACAAGCAGTTACGTCCAAACAAAATCAGAATAAACCGGTTGCAAACGGATGAAGCTCTATAATGTAACAAAATGTAATAATTTTATTAAAGCCTTACGGAATATTTCTTTTTGATCAAGAATCAAGCACAGAAGACAAAAAAAAATCTATTCCTTTTTAGATATTCCTATAAAGATTTATTGATGAAAATAATTGAAATATACTAATATTCCCTTTGAATGTGTAACACCGTAACGATTACAACTCTTCACAAAAACAGACATGTTTACATAAGAAATGTCGGTCCTTCGGTAGGACTGGTAGTAATAAAGACATCCAACGGTATTGCCTTTTCTTTCACCAAACAATGTCGGTACTGCATAAAATTGCACGTCAATCCAATACGTAGTCACGCGCGCTGCAGTCGTCCGGCCACTCCCGGCTAGTTCGAACCAGCGAAACCACAACGTCGAAATCGGAGTAAACAATCCCAAAATTTTCTTTTTCATGGAAAAACAGATCCTTTTTAATGCATTTAGTGCATACATCTATAGAATAACAACCCCTTTTTTACATAAATTATGCTGATGTTGCCAACAATTTTAATTTTCCACTAAGGATTCGTATCTAAAAACAAACTTGATGACAATAATCTGTAGAGAACAATGTAATTTTTAAGCTTTTATAGAGTATCTACATAATAAGATGTAAAATGAACAAATTTCACAACACTATTTAATGATATAAACAGGTATACTTTCATAATATAGAGCTCAACATATGAACACATAATTATTAAACAGTAATTGTAAACGTGTATAAATCTCGTGATAAAAAAATTCTAACTCTACATGTACATAGTGTACATGAAATTTTTTTTCACACACAATAACACAAAAGGTAACCAATAAGAAACACGTTTATTATCAGGAAGCGGATAACAGATGGCGCTGTACACGTTTCTGAATCACACTTTAAAAGTTTCTTTGCAATTTATGTATACAAATAAAGGTTAATTTAGTTTAACAGGCTTCAGTTGTACAACGAAATACGAGCACTTGGAAACAATAGCTGTTGGCGGATAGTTTCCCACTCGCGCGGCGGCTACAAGTGCAGTTTATTCAAATTTTACTTCAATTGCTTTCAAGATTGAAATGTACTTCGACTATCAGTTTCGGCGTCGTACTGCTTCGAGATGTTTCATTATTAAGTTCTACAGTAATGTTACAACCGGTAATATGATGCAGATAAATGTTTTTAACGCGTTTAGTACGGAAACAGATTTAAAGCCCAATATTATAAACATATTTTTGACAACAAAATGTCACACATTTACGGTTTTAGTACTTACTTGCTAGCTATGCACTGCGATCTCCAACCCGCATACCCAGCGTGGAGATTACGGGCATAAACTACCTTTTGGGGAGGCCTATGTCCAGCAGGCTGATGATGATGATGACGACGATGAAATGAACTACATTTCATCGTAAGCATATAGATTATAGGTATATACAACATAGACCATCGGATATAAGAGGTTAATTTAAGTTGTATTATTCTTGTTTCCATCGGATTTTAATATTATATCTGGCAAAACCTTCAGCATTCGCCCACACACAACCCATAAAGACGAGACGATATAAGGGATTACTTTGCGTATCTCGAAGTTTCTCGAATGTCGTAGGCAGGTCTATGTACGCCGCACTTGGTCCTATAAAAGGGACATTACACAAGCATAAAGCACGCAGCATAAGACAGCATTAGCGGCGCTCTCGCTTACATATTTACGAAAGTATCACATTCTAAGTCACAAAGACTTTCGGATATCATGTTTATGTATGTGCCCGTCGCGGAAAGCCACTAAGCATCAAAGTGTGTAATGGGGCATTACAAAGATGTTACGTGAATATACTCAATGTTGCTATGTGAGAAGACCGCTTTCGCGCGGTTTTAGACGTTAAGTCGACGGGCTTAGATATGATTTAGCGTGTGCAAAACGAACAAGGTTGAGGTTGCTTGATGGAAACTTATGCAGCGTGAAATCGGAATGTTCCAAGAATTAGCTGCACCTTGTGTAACACAAACCAAACTATATACGAGTTTATGGGACTAGAAACTTGAGGTAAATATAACAACAAAAGTTTGTAAATATGGATGTCAATAGGAAAATACATTAAGGAACTTGACGTTATAACCTGTCACCTTTCAGCTGATTCGTGAGTATGCTTTAGCTAAACAACGACAGAAAATACTGATCCGTTGGATTGAGGGCAACACTATTAATTCTCATTTTTCGGAACATTATTTCGGATTCCCGCGGTCTTTTGTACAAGTCTGCAGAACGTGCGCCAGGATCGAATTGATGAACTGGGTAAAGCAGTCATAAGTACACCAAACCGAGTAGTCCTATACGGTCAAAATTGATACCCAAACAGATTGTAATTCAAATTTTCCCTTAAGAATCAAAGACGTCGACCTTTAAGCGACTTTTAATATTTTTTGTGACATATTCGTTTACAGACCTTCATCGTTTTCACATGTACGAGTAGTATTTGGAAAGTTGAAGTATCATAGAGACAATACGCAAATAAATTAAGATAATTACTCAGAAATAAAAACATAAAGAACTGTTCATATATAGTAAAGACAGTATAATAAAAACTAAGGTCAAATTTTAGGCTCTTAGAACGAAAACTTAAAAAAAAAGAAATTTGAATCATTATAAAGCGTATGCGTTATTCAGCTATTTGGCATTCGATCCCAACTGTGATTACGTTTACATTTTCATTAAAAACGTTCCCATTAATGTACGACCGTCCATAAGCAGTAGCGACCACACTGTATCGAGTGGTAACGGTGGTTTATAAAATGTAAAATGATAATATCAGTTCGATACATCATTAAATAGAGATCATTAATTTTAATATCGCACCAGAACGAGATCGAACAACAATCGACGCGATATCGCAGCCTATAAATTAAACACTACTTAATTTCAGCGCACCGCACACAATGAGCGTTAATTTGCTGACAACAAATTGGTTTTGCGGTTACAATCGCATCAGTGACGACGGCATGCGAATATTCAATTTTATACGCGAATGTCATTTGCGAATCGCACCTGCATTATTAAGAACGCGCCGAAGTATTAAAAGTTCATAAACAACCTATCCCGTTGTGGTTAAATTTTAATTTCCCAAATTATATCGTCCATATAAAGCGTTATTTTAAGTATGTTATAAAGTAACAATCTACAGATACATCAATATAAGAAACAGTATCGAAATTCCATAGATCTTTTATATGCGTTACAAATAATTCATCATCATCATCAGCTTATCTTAGTGTCCTTAGTGTACTTTATGTCCGTAATCTCCACGCTGGGTATGCGGGTTGGAGATCCACACAATTACAAATAATTAATTATACATATTAGATACTTGTTATACAAACGAAATACTGTACCTGCTAAAATCACAAAAATATCCCTACATAGCTGAGAAATATTATAAAATAATTCATTTTATCTACTCCAACACCCGATATCATAAAAATATAAACGAGAATTGTGTTCATAAAATGAAAAATCCTCTGAAGTTGTAGGTGGTTACTGAAAATAACACATTAGAAATAGGGTCACAGTTTGTTGCACGGCGCTAAACAAATCACGGCAAGAGTTGTAACTCCTTATATGCATATGTGTTAAGGGTTTTTCTACGCACTATTTATTTTATAAAATACACACTGTCTTTTTATAAAATAAACACATTTTTTTTATATAAAATTCGAGTACACCCTAACTGTACGTTATGGTAGACTTTTCTATAGTAAAATGTTCAATGCGTTTCAGGAGCATTGACAGTTTGGACGGTAACGAACGTGTCGGGGTGAATCAGATACCGTGGATTATTTAACTGAGCGACTGACAGGGTTCAGGATATAGGTTTCGGTGCGGCGAAGGTTGGGAAAAAAATGTCTTTTTTCTCTTCGAAAATAAAACTTTTATTTGCGGTGTTGCACTTTGAATTTTATAAAAAAACCTCAAGAATATTTTTTTATTAAACATAACGCTCCTTAGATCCGGATTCAAAGCCTAATGAAATACTTCTACGGTTTTGTTACACGACAATGTGTTACGAAACAAATTTGATATTTTTCAGTGAAACATTTATTATCGATAGAGCTCATATGAAATTAGAATAAAAAAATCGTCTTCGTAACTACGCTTATTCTTAAATTGATTAACAATCATTTCGCCTTACATTTTAAGAATAGCAATTTTTTTTACATTAATCAATAACAGACAGGAAATTATTTTTTGAAAGCCAATTTCTCTATTAAACAATTATTTGGTGATTCTTACAAAAATAAAATAAATACTAAAAAGCACATAACATACTTTATTACGACCAAATAATGGAAGCAAAATTAATCACAACATCTATAATATTTCATGCCACAATCAAAACACGTCGATCAACGTCTGGAACACACATAGCAACTAACAAACACATATCACATAGAAAATTCACATACACACACACCCACAGAAAATTTAAAAAAAGATTCGAATTTTATTCATCCACATAAAATAGGAAGCCCGTGAAGATTAAACGGACTCCCCGCTATCGATCGCGTGCAGTTATTTCGGAACGCGGTGCAGACGCCGTCGAAGTGATCTTTAATTTATACATGTACACATCGGAGGTAATGTCTCTCAACAGCACAATTTTGAGGTTCATATACATGCCTGCGAATTATCTCAGATCTCTCAACCTTCCACTGCTTTAGGATAAAGCTAATTATTCATCGGTAAAACCTTAGTCTGGCCTAGTGGAACGATAGAAGTGTCGGAGCAAATGTTGCAAAACTCCAGAGAAAGAAATATCTGCTTCAATAATACAACTGCATTTTTTAAGATGACTAGGCGCCATTTTTGACTAATTTCCTTTCGTTCCAGTGTCTTATTTGTAGATAGACACATTGAGTCATGGGTAATCCAACCAGCACTTAAGGGTGACATGTATACGTTACTGGTTTTAAATTGAGCTTTTATTGGATCGTTTCCGGTAACCAGTTAAAATATCTCTTGTCTGAAGGTTGAGTATTTCTGAAGAGTTTCGTTGAAATATTATGGCAGATAGTAGCGACGTCTTTCGCAGGGGGAGATATGGACGTCGTCTCTAATTAGAATACACGCCCGCCGCATCCAAACTAAGAGTCTTTAAACCACATTGTCGTATTCAGTTTACGTACGCGGGCTTACCGATGCGAAGATAACTCGAAGATCCACAAAGGTTTCGTCGAGTCTGCTGCAAAACGTACATTGTTACGTTTTAATATTTACACGTAAAGTTGCGTGGCGAAAACCTAGTAGATTTGTTTTTGAAATATCGACTCGCTTTCGCGATCATGATCATTTCAACTTCACCACAACCAATTGACAAGCTTTAAATATCTCAGTTTAAGAATTAGTCTGTAGTAGGTTAGACCATATTCAGTTTAACTCATTATATGGAATGATTAGTCGTGCAAGTAATATCATATAGCAAAGTAGAGTAAGATAGGAAACGTAAGAGAGAGAAAAGGTGAGAGACAGATAAAGGATAAAAGGACTATTTTGATATAAACGCGAATAATAAAGATCGCTTTACCTACCACTATCGATCGAACGCAGTTATTTTGAGCGACGCATCGCGCCGCAGACGGCGTCAACGTAACTTGTCACTGCACTCACTCACGGTTAAACCAATAGGATTGCTTGCATTGCATCAGCTAAACAAATCTGCGCTAATGGTCAATTGGGCTTAACATTGCAAATTATATTGACAAGAGCAAAACGGAATTTCTTGATTTACGGAAGCGCCTAAAAGTGTTTGTGCAGCAAAAACTTGTAAACAACTATGTACGAGTACATATACATAATGACATATGCATTTTATATAACTATTAGTGATTAAAATTTCGAGATGAATGAAACCGTGGCAGGGTTTATAAAAAAAACATAAGCAAGAACGTCGTTGATATCATGTAAGCACAGTCTCTGTTGCGACCTCGCCGCAAACGGTGGGAGCTCAAGATAAAAGACCTTGTACAGATCCGAAACCAGTCGGACCATTCCGAAAATCATAGGTGAATTGAGCCGGGACATATATAATCATGTGTATAAGCAGTCACTAAAAGTTTAATAATAAAGCACAATATCAGTACGATTTCAGAATTATAAATGAATTGATCAACTCTGCACGATTACAATTCGTGTTATAAATCATACGAGCCTTACGTCACTAACGGCCTTAAAGTCACCTCTAATTGCGATATAGACGAGATTTCGAATAGATCAATAGCGAGTCCGAATTTAGACTGCACCGGCAAAGCCTCATGCAATTAAAATGTGTGCTTTTGTGTTATAGAACGAGTTTCTACGGTCATTTATACATACGGCAGTGACCGTGCGTTGTCGAAAGAAATTACTTGTAACGCACATGTTACAGTTCACGTCTGCTAAATATATATTTTTAAACCAACGTTTAGGTATTTACATAAGAAATTTAAATGCAATAAAAATAAATTTGTTTAACATTAAATAAGACAAAAATTTAGTTTTAAACATTTGTTAGGGAAGTACCATAGAAGCGATTTACACTTCGTTATTAGAAACAGCCGAAAATATTGAAGCGAACACGATAAATATTGCACCACTGCG
>DWEC01003919.1:0-10223 GCA_018245735.1 Microceris miodesmiata | reverse complement strand
CATATTCCAAGAGTGGAATAATAATGGGTCGATTATTATTATTATTAGTATTTTATGCACACATGCATCGGCAACTGTGCATAATTTGATCATCTCCTTCTAAGGAAACTTCATTTTTATTTCTGTATGTCTACATCTTTTAAATCTCATTACTGGATGCGAAGCTTTGCTGATATTGTCAGGTAAATGAAGGGAATTTACATTCGTTAACAGTTTTACAATAATTATGTTACTGTGTTACAATTTTTGAACGCTTTTATTTGGTATTTTTATAGTTCACTTGGTATTTTTATAGTCATCGTATTTTTCTGTAGGTATGTAGGTACTTAAAGCACATATAATACGCATTATGCTAATATTTTCGTAAAATAACTTACCACACAAATATTATACTATTTTTAAAGGAATTTATAAATTTATACTATTCTCACGCATGATTCACGGGCAGCGCTAATTATGATTTACGAGTGATTTCAAAAACGTAACAGAAATACAAACATTGTTCCTCTCGATGCTGGAGCAAAAAATTTATATACTTGTAGCCACCGACAAAACGTTGCCCGTGCCTTGCGAAACTTTATTTCCTCATTTCAACTAATAGTCCATATTTCTGAACACTAGAGCAAGTCTCACCGGCAAAGTTACGGTTAATCGTAGCAGCGCCGTAATTGTTTTCACCGGCGACTAACTGCAAGTTTGGAACAAAATTCGATAATTTGTCGAACGAGTGTGATTAGTGGGCAGTGTTTTTCACTTGCTCACGAAGCCGTGTTTATGTTGCTGTGTGACAGTTTAATGTTTATTGTACATGTTACATAGGCTTGTCAAAGCAGTAAGTAAAATGTCAGTCAAACATAAACGTAACAAAAAAACCGTAACATCACGTCCGTTATCCTTGAAAGGGTAGGCAGAAGAGTGTAGTACACTCCCACATTTCACTAGTTACGTTTACGTCCCATGGAATACTTAGTGAGCCTATCGCCATACACCAGGCTGATATCCAGACTCCGAGTCACTACAAGAAATTCTAATTTAGAAAAGTCCAATAGTACTCAGCCCGGGATTTGAACCCAGGATCTCCCAATCGGCAGTCGGGCTTGCAACCACTCGACCAACGAGGCAGTCAATCATTGAAAATGATTAAATCTCAGTCGGTAATACGGTTTCTTATACATCCTTGGGTAGCCGGTTTACGTGTGTACATAATATGTATATGGCTCAAAGGACCACAATAATCCGGTAAAACCGGTGTACAGACGGACAGATAAACGGCTTAGTACCAAGACTGTACTAGGCACTGAAAGGGTTATTAATAGTAAAAAATATGAAGTCATATACCTACAATGGTTACGGAAAAATGATTTAGAGTAAAACTTTTATAGCGCCATCTAGCATAATTTTACTAAACTAGATACTACTGGGTATTCTTTACATAATATTGTGTAGGTACTATGTCGCTGTCTTCAGTCATTCCAATGTCAAAATATCAAAAGATAATATTTACTAGTACATAGAACTAATAATCAGCTCAAATTGCTTTGAAATTTAGAAGTTTTTAATGTTTTTGAAAGACTCGTAAATTCCTACTGAGAAGTAGTGATTTACCATATATTAGCCATATATATGTTAGATCAAATCGTCAAATGTCATCAACGCTACTACTAACGTTAATCTATTATGTGGGAAAAGTCACAATTTTTCTCCGGACTCTACTATCACAGTCACCATGAGGGCAGTTAATGTGTTGGTTTACATACCTAAGATATGAGATGTATGTTATCAGCATAAAATTGCAACCCACATCTATAATTTTTACACAAAATATTTTAATGAACAATCTGTTAAAATATTCACGATAGATTTCTATTCTATTCTGAATCTATTTAGATTCAGAAGTAGTATTTTATCACGCGAACCGCATACATGTTTTATCACTTATGAAAAGCTAATGCAATTTAAACTTTGCAACTGGTGCCGCAACTTCTAATTTCATCGGAATAATATGATTTTAATACTGAATTTTAACCCAACTATTGGAACAAGTAACTGAATTAAATAGCCCAATAGCCCATATTTCTGAACTCGGCACAATGTAGCGAACCTCACCGGCGAAGTTGCAGTTCATTGTTGCAGCTCAGTTATTGTTTTCATCGGTAACTAACTGCAACTTTGGAACAAGCCATTTCCCTCGGCTTGTTTCAGAGTCCGATCAATTGCAAAGGAAAAAGCAAAATTTGTGAATTAGACTGGTATTAAATTCATTGGTTTCGTGTGGAATTCGTATTGTAACTACTTTATTTGTTAAGTTGTTATTTGATTTTGTTTGATACTTAACGTATAATCAAGCTATTGTTATATTTTCTTCTTCGTCAAGCCACATAGTGTATTACTGAACATAGTATCCAAGGCTCTCCACCGAATCTAGTGGATTTATTATTGGATTTTACGTTTCACCGATAAGGTTTTAATTGATTGAATTCAGTTCCAATAATCAAATTGAACTGTCTTTGACTATGTATCGTAGAACTTTTATGAAGGACCAACCACGTGGTGCTATTAAAATATAATTCGTCAAATCCGTTATAATCTATATTAAACCACGTCGATGTATCTTTATTAATTTTTTATGAAAAAAGATTTAAAATATTTTATATATCCAAGCATAATAACTATGACCTATCTCTTACTGTTCAGTTATAAAGAACTCCCTATTCTTTTAATAAATAAATTATTATCAACTACTGATAAAACTGGAAGAATCCTTTTTTAAGGAGCTAGTAAATAATATCTTTTGAGGACGGGTTCCGAAGTACTTAAGGCCATTGGGGAAATTTATTTTATTCCCGCAGCGAACCGTGGTACGGGTACCGCTTAAGCCTTATCATCGTTCTAATAAGTTTCCGCCACAAAGCGAACAGTAGCCAATACCAGTTGGAATTTATTGTCTAAATAAATTTTGCTTTGGTTCCCTTTACCGGCATTAGGTTAATAGATGGCCTAGGTCTTAGGACGGTCATCAGTTTTGAGCTTAGCGTATCAAAATGAGCAAGTTTGAAGCTCAATCACCTTAATCTATTTTTCACTACAACGGTAGAATCACGCCACTTACATCGCATCTTATTATAAACATATTTCAGACAATTTTAGTTTAATTTTCAAACAGAATAGAACGAATAATTTATCAAACAGACCAGAAAAGAACAGAACAGTTCAAAGAGAATGATGAAATTTTACACATCTTTGCAATAGTAAAATCTGTGATGGTTCAAGCCAGTCATCCCTTGAAGGCCCTATCTATTACCGATCTGTTTCAGCTGTAGGTACATAACATACATATCAGAATGAGCAAAGACACGTTGACAAGGGTCAGATTTATAACGTTGCTAACTTGTGTGATTTGTTTAAGGACGTTTCGATTTGAATCAAAGTTTACAACAATCTGTTATCAAATTGATAAAGCATACTGATTATATTATTATGATGCGTTCAGCACTTGAAGCGAATATCAGTTTGAAAAATCAAACGTGAAAAATAATAAAAATCGGTGGAAACCTAGAATGAAAAATTAAGTGTTTTATATTTTATAACATGCAGGGAGGAGTGTTATTAAAATGTATTAATGTAATTACTGTACTCAACGTAGATTAGTGTCCTGTCCCTGTGTCAGTTAGGATCAAACAACTATATATTTAATTATCATTCACAGTTTCATGCGCTGAAGTCCTAGTGGGTCTTATAAACTCAGTAAAACACTGCATAAAATAATGCATAAATTCCAAGCAATCGCAATTATTTGAACCCTATGCAATATGATCTATACTTTTAAGAATATTATTTTATTTTACTAGGTAGGTACGTAAAATAACAGTATCTTTAGACAAAAAAGAAATCAAATAATGCCATTTGTTCATTATATTCTCATCTTTTATAAATGAAGCTTTGTTCCTTAATTGTTAATGTATGCAAGTAGGTACTACGGGACGATTATTGGTCTTATATTGGTACCATTGACTTTAGCAAACCTTTATTTGCACGTATGTAGTTCCAAGGCGATACAAGAGATGGCGTTGCTAGGCATAGTTTATGGAAGAGATATTTTGATTTAATATCGAGTATACACTACAAGAATATATTTGTGGAGCATATAAAATACCTTAAAGTACCCACAGCACTCGATTTAATAATTTGCTTAAAAATAATCTTTTAATACGTTTTCGACTATTTCTACCTCTTTGAAAATAAATGTTTGTTAAGGTAAATATATGGCGAAAGAAATATTTACTTAGACATGTTAAACCAGTAACTTTGAACTTTAGATTAATAGCTAATGTTTGTACTTGTATAACAAGTGATGAAGGGTTCATAGCGCGACCTAATAGTTATTGGTATATATCAAAATTATATATAATAAATCCTAGTTTACCTTTAGACTGAAATTATATTGAATTAGGCATAGCTTTCGGCACAACGGCATAACTTGGGAAATTTCCACGCGTAGCCTTTCTGTTCCTAAATTAGGCTAGCCTGTGTTACGGTAACTATGTATATGGCTGGTAAACTTACATATACACATGTAAGATCTATACATGTAAACTTGCATACATTTTTCTTTGCAAAACATACAAACATTCAGTTTTTGTAATGTTATAAAACTGCCAATGACCGCTTTTGTTTTTAAAATTAGTAAGGCGAAATGACATTTTTATATTAAGACCTAATTACAGAAATCCAGACGTTGTACGTCTAATATATGGAGGCTATATGCCCGTTCTCATACAGATTGAAAAGATTATCTAAGCTCTATTTCTAAGCTGAAATAACTGATAACCAATGTGTCTTAGTAAATCTCGATATATTCTCATGGAATCCCAGTGATGCTTCTAAGAAATTAAAGTTATATTTACATATCGCTGGAAAATATACATGAATTATTATTAATGTTATAATAATTGATTCGGTCCCAGATGTATAAGTAATTCAAAACGGGAAATAAAGTTTCAAAGACAAGTCGAAGAGAGAGAAGGGAGAAAAATGGGGGAATGGAGAATAAATTTTTATCTAATCTCAAACTCAGTATGACTATGTAGGTACTAAAACCTAGACTATTTTAAAATATATCTACTATGAAAATGTTTGTTGTTAACAAAACAATGTTATACCAAAAAGCTTCTAAAGTAGACAAATTCAGATGGAAAAAGAAGATATCAAAACTGATTTACGCGGGATAATCTTTTTTTTGTATTAAAAGCGAGAAACGATTTGCGAGAAAGTGTTAAGGTAAACTACGCGGAAATACAAAATTTTTTTTAACAAAATAACATCATATTGACTGTTCCCATAAAAATTATAAAGAAGTAAATTAAACAAGTTCTTATTAACATAATGTTTTTTTTCTACGTAATAAAAAAAGTTCAAATTTAAAAAGTTGTAAGGATTAACATAGGCATTTCGCACTCCGTGCTCTCTGCCTACTCCTCAAGGGACCTGTTGGGATGATACAATAATAATAAAAAGAAGTAAACAACAATTAAAAACACAAAAATTAATGTTAAAATTAATTTTAATGAAATGAATAATGAAAATGAATGTTATAGACACCTTCTTGTATATATCATATACCTATCTATATATACCTTTATGTATCACTGGGTTTGACAAAATACTAAAAATGTACTTTGAAAAGTGAAAGCTAACGATTAAAAAGGTCTTGTGTAATTTTAGTTTTTCTTGACATATTATACTTGTCAACGGGGTTATTTAACTGAGTCTGGAGTAATATATTGTGAAAAATTCGTTTAAAGTTTTTCATATATCGCTTAATCGGCCGCAATAGAACAACAAAGTAAGACGGACTAAAGTAGCTGGTACATAATTTAAACCGGGGACTAGTAAAAAGATAAGATATATACGTACAAACAAAATGAATGTCGGAATAAAGAAATAAATTTCGAAATAACAATTTAAACGCGAAACTGAAAACTACAAGACGAGATATGGAATTATGGAGGGAGTTGAGATTTTTAAAATTAAAAGAATGAAAAGATATATTATATTAAGAACACATTATGAAAGGATCATGTATGGAATTGGAATGAATATGGTTTTCGGAATTCCGCTGTTAGGCTCCACCGATAGGCGCCACTCATTTATCACATATTATTATTATGATATATGATAATAATATAAGACTCTGGACTAAGCCCTCTCATTATGGGAGGAAATCCCTGTACAACAGTCGAACTACAAAAAGAATTAGAAATAAGAAAAAAGAATTAAAAATAAGAAACATGTTACGCAGAGAAAATTGAGTGTCCGAGCGTCAAATAAAATATTCAAATTTATCTTAAGATTCTTAAAATATACATTTCACCATTCAGAGCCATACATTTTAATAAACAATGCAAAAAAAAAAATAAAAAAAACCACTTAGAATACTGTAACGAGTGAACCCCATGGTCGGTGGTTGTATGAAATAAATCCAGTTGCACCCTCGTCAAGTGGAGATAAGTTGGCGAAGTTCTTTGGCTCGTACCGACCATTTTGTGTTATCGTTGCTGAGATCGCGTAAATTTTTTCTAATCTCACCGTCAACTCCTTTTACTCGTATACCCTCCCGTTGTATTTTGAGAGAGACACACTAAATTTCACTAATTTAAAGCTCAACCGTTTCTATTAATCTACGTGCACGTACAGACGACAATTGCTTGTGTCATTTATGTCAATAGGCCCACCACTTTTACATGTGACGTATAATATAACAGATGAAAAGGGGACTATCCCACTTCTCCGCTTGACCCTTCGGAGAAATACACTTGTGATGTTACATGGTTTTGTTCTATATACAAAATCTTAAAAATGTCCTATATGTTTATATGAAAATTCATTTCAATGGCGTATCTATATTTCTATGTTATGTTATTTAGTGCAAAAATATGAAAACGTTCAAACCAATATTTTTCTTTAAAAAGTTTAATATTATTGAAATTCTACTGCATACTTCGCTGGCAATTAGCCTAGATGGTTAATGCAGTCTAAACTTAATGCAGTCAGTCACACGCAGAATGCGCTGGCGCTCGTTGGGTTAAATCTATGCCGAGAAATAAGCTGACTATTATGATTATAATGATGCTGATCATGAAATAAAATTAATATATTATGTCCCCATAGCACTTCCTTACCGTAGCACAAGAATACACGTCAGCTACGTCCTATGAAAGGCGATAGTACTGCCATCTAGGCGACAGCGTCGCCAACTAGGCGTCCCAGTAGTGCTGCCATCTAGGAGATGACAATGCCGACTAGGCAACGGTGCTATTGCATATTGTGCGACTACCCGCATTAAACCATGTACAACTGGGTATGCCAGTTCTATATAAACCATGCAACACACGATGCGGAGTTTCTTCGCGTTCACATTGTCGTAAGATATCATAAATGATAATTTGACATTCGTATAAAATTTGTAACGCTATTTCATAACGAATATATTATGTACGCAATTTTATTTCATAACCGGTTATAAAAATATCACACATAAGTATTTTTACATTGAGCTATATAAAGAACTCATGCACGCGGACCGTATTTTACTTAACTACTTTGACATAACAGTGGGTGGTTCACACATCCATGCACAGAGTGACTAGAATGAAGGTGTACGTAATTTGATAAACAACCTCATGTATACGGTAACAGTGACTATACTTACTGAATCTGCGTCAACAAAACAGAGAGAAGTACAGTCGAGCATAAAACGTCGCTCGGACGAACGTCGACTTGTACCTACAACAAAGGAAGGACTTCACGACAAGCATGAACATGGAAATTGAATCAGCGTGCACGTACACTCGGATAGAGAAAGGCTTTGCGATTTGACTCGCTTTATGTTTTTTCTATTGTTTCTACCAAAAATCGTGTATGTTGATTTTTTGTAAGCTTTGGTGAATACAATTTCATAATATTTAAAGTTATGTATGTATAAAATTCGGTATAGTTTTCTCTTTTTGCGTTAAATGATCACTGCTATTAACATTATTCATTTCAATGAATCAGTTTTATTTATTAGCATTTATATGTTTAGAAATTATAAAACGAAAGTTACAAATACAAATTTCGTTAAGCCACTTTGTTTGACGCGATGTAATATTTCATATTTTTGTAACTTTTCGATTTCTCACAAATAATAAAAAACGGTGTGTCTGAGGCCGCTCTGTTTAAGATAAAATAGAAAAAAGATAATGCAGAATGAACGGGATGGGACAACAACACGTCGTTTGTCAAAAGTAGAAGTAAATTCAGATGGTGCTTTCATAAAATTGTTCAAAGTGGCTCTGTTCCTCTTTTGAAAATTTTTATCTTCTCTTGTCTTCTATGTTTTTATCGTTCCTTGTGTGTATATACTGCAACTATCAACGCCCGGCGGTTCCAGTGGATAGACACTGATAGTTTGAGCTACCTGACTGTTAGCACAATGCCGTCCGTATGTAACCGAGACAGCAAGGATTAACATGTAAATTGAATCTGACGTCCGTAAACTGCGTCAAAGCTTTGTGACTTGGTTCGCATTCAAGTTCTTTCATTCAATTTAACTGCTACTGTCCATACAATATATGTTATGCTTTTTTATTCTTCTAGTACGTCAGCATCATCATCATCAGCCTATCTCAGTCCACTACTGGACATAGGCCTCCCCAAAAGGGGAATTTATGCCCGTAATCTCCACGCTGGGCGTGCGGGTTGGAGATCGCAGACTCTAGTACTTACAATTATTAATTAGGTAACACATATGTGCGTGTATATACCTACGTTGAAAATAATATGTATATAACAATTACGTTTTCATTGTGCTTTATTACTTAAATTGTTTCACTTTTCACATTTGTGTCATGCCGGCCAAGTGTGCATTGGCAGACTTCAGACGCTTTAGGCGGAATTAAAGAAAAAAATAAGGTGTAAAAATTTTCTCAAGATGTTCTCCTTTACCGTTAGAACAAGTGATATGAATCCTAAACGGAATAACTTTATAAAAACAAAGGTCGTTTCTGCCATTTGAATCCAGGACCCCGGAATGGGAAACTGAATTCTAAAGTAACATACTGTCACTTTATCGATGCTCGCGAATATTTGTAAATATTCTAATGCTTGTAGTCCTCAAAGAGAAAAGCACCTTTTATATACATTTACTTGTTACAACAAAGGCAGCAAGTATCAACATGGAAATTGAATAAGCCCGCGTAATGACTTGTTCTGTACAAAGCTTTGCTGGCCTTCTGCTATTTTTCGCACGATCTCGCCGTTGTGTACGTGTTGTTTACTATTTTTTTAAAACGATTATTAATTCCGTGAAGGCTTTCGTGCGCGGCTATACCTACACGACTTTAATATATTTCTCGTGACTATATTTTGCGCGATGAGAATTAATAACTTTGCGTTTTAAACGTATTTAAGTGCAACTTTTATATTTGAATATGCCTTCGTTGGAAGTATGTTTCAAATGTTTGACATGCACCTACTTTTTACAACATGATATTTAAATATTTATTACCTCGATAGTCGACTGGTTGTAAGCGCGATTGCTAATCGAAAGGTAATGGGTTCGATCTTCGGCAGTCGGCTACTATTAGATTTTCTAGCATGACATTCAGTACATTTACCACAGTGCTCTACCTACCCCTTCGGGGAGATACTAGCGTGATGTTACATTAAACGTCTGTCTGTGTAAATGCTATAAGGTTGACGGATAACATAGTGAGAAAACATCTGTGTGGATTCCATAACGTTCTCTGAGGCGTGGTAAATATTGGTAAATATACCAAGCCGCATTAAGCCAGCAAGATGCGTTTTGTCATACTAAAGGAAGTCCAACGTTCAGTAATGAACTTAAAAGTTGCTGAAATGTTTTGAAGTATTCAAATGGAATATGTGGAGTATTCCAATATGTTTGACTTTAATACCATGGAGTCTGGGGCGTCACCTCGTATGGGACATGACATGTGTCGATACGTTACGTCAACGATACGTCAGCAATACTGCTACGTATGCTGGAGCCGCTGCCGAAGACGCCCAAAATCCCAAGCATCGTAAGTATAGTGATTTGATGGAAAATTACATATTTACGGCGCTGGCAATGGAGACTATGGGACCGTGGTCTTCTGACACGAGAAAGTTTATGTCAGAAATGTCGACAGAAGTTTGTTCTTGTCTCTAGATTGTTCCCGCTATTT
>DWEC01003918.1:0-10223 GCA_018245735.1 Microceris miodesmiata | reverse complement strand
CTGAGAACAGCTTCACAATTCTCAAAGCTTGGACAACGTTAAACGGAATAACCCAAGGGCTGGCTACCAATAATTGTGTCACAGTAGAGAGGACACCTAAATTGGCCAACTGAGGGAACGATTAATCGTGTTTATTGTATGTTGTTATTTTTATTGTTTAGTTTACATGCAACGTCAATTGATGGAGGTTTCTTAATGTCTATTAAAATCATCGTAACATACCACACTGTAATTCCATATTTTTAGCTTCTGATCATTTAGTTCCGATTGTTTAATTTCGTTTAAATATAATTCAATTTTTAACGTACCTTCAGTGTTTCATTTTAGTACTATGTAATCACACATCAATGTGTAACACGCATAAATTAACAAGGAACCACAATCATAGCTGAGTACTGCCGCATCGAAAGCACGAGCAGTAGGTGGAGTCAGGGCGGGAAGGGAAGTGCATTCCATTAGAACGTCAGGTTAATTTGTGCGTGTTGTAGGTGTTAATAGATTTATTGTTAGTAGGATATGAAATAATTTTATCGACAAATCGTGGTGCGATTTTATGTGTTTTGGGAAGAAAACACATAACAGTCATTAGATGTTAAAAGATATGATGACAGTAAAAATCTGAATGTATAAAAAATCTTTATTGAAAAATACACATTTGGTGTAACATGTGTCTTTGGCAGATACAAATTAATCGCGCCGTTCAGATTGTGCACCATCGACAAATGTAAAATGTAACTGTATTATATAAAACTTTATAAGATGCATAATTATTAAAAGTATACTTTTGAAAAAAATACTTGTATCATTCTTTACTTTTCTTTTGTTGATGAATTTCTGGACACAAGTTGATTTTAAGAATTCATTTTTACATATAATAAATTTTGGAAATATTTGAAATGACATTGGATGGATACTACACTGATAAAAATAAAATTGTTTAAAGTAAGATACTTCTACATATACATTAGTTTTACACAAAGATAATTATTTTCAATAGTACCGTAATTTGCTGCAGATCAACTTACTAAACATTCCATGAAAAATGCGACGACTGTGGTTATCCAACTCAGCAGAGAGGCCGCCTGCGATATGTGCGCGGGTGAAAGGGGCTACACACGCGAGTATCGCCAGTTATTAAAAGTCAAGCGCACACAGCTTTTTACGAGCAGTTGGTTTTTTGAAGTACTTACAATATAACGACATGACATTTGGCGAAGTTATTATACGTCAAACACACCAAATGGGGTAAATTTGTTAAACGATGCATTCATTGTATTGTTTCCATGGGCCGGCCTTTTACCATACCACGAGCGTGCTCTGCGCAAATTTGAATATCTATTAATCTGTAAAAACTAATTAATCTGTAAGCCCATTACTTTGTCTTGTGAATCACAACAATAAAATATATTAGCACCTAATTGCATATTTGCATAAACGTCTTTAAATATTGACTTATTAATTAGTACATATTATTGATGGCACTCTGTGTCCCTAAAATCTTTCCTAAAATATATTTATTTTGTGCCAAGCATTAATGTCTCACATTCGTCTAAGAAATTCAAACATACAACGATATTAACATAACTAGTCAGCCTTTCAAGCCTTTAAAATGTTTGTTGAATATTTTTAAAATTAGAACGGATAAATAACAATTTGTTCTTAACACTAAAGGAAGATCT
The DNA here is from genome assembly GCA_018245735.1 of Microceris miodesmiata. NCBI lineage: Eukaryota > Metazoa > Arthropoda > Insecta > Lepidoptera > Hesperiidae > Microceris > Microceris miodesmiata. Next base: position 8,544 of record DWEC01003918.1, on the reverse strand, counting down.
TGGTTACCAGCTACACGTTAAGCTTAGCAAAACAATGTGCGTAGCATAAATAACCTTTTTACCTTAAATCTAGAGAAAAATACAATTACCTAAACATTTTACTATCAACTAAACATGCACAGCTATAGTTCACTATAATAAATTAATTTAATGTTCTCGTTGCAAGTCTATAATTTTTTAACGGCATCGACATCTATTACAAAAGTAAGTAATTACATCTTTGGTTCCATATTGTACTCACATAAATTCATTAGAAAACATCACATACAGATAATTTAAAGATTTTATAGGACGGTATATAATCGCGGTCACAATATTATGTAGCTGTCTTCAATTGTTTTTCTCTTGCTCACAACATAGCAACCGTAAAAAATATATGTAAAATCCCTTTTATCTTTACTTCAGAAAACAATTTACGCGGCGTTGTTAAGTAACCCAGCGTGCGGGTCTCCGGCGTGTAATGGCAACGTTTTCTTTATCTGCTTAGCGGCTCTCTTCGTTTGAGCCACATTATGTCGATGCATAATGTACAAAAGCAAAACGAAGCAGACTAGGAACCCAGCCAGACCGCCACCGATCGTCAACCATGTTCGACGGGTCCCCGTCACGTTCTTCGTCTGAAACAATTTATTTTTTGTTTTTTGACTGCGAACTTTGACGTGACTCAAAGGTTAAGTTGTTGGAATTGTAATTAGAATGGCTTAAAAGACTTACATGAGCATAAACCGATTCGCATTGTTGGTAAGTTGAGTTCAGAGCAGGGGAACTTTCAAGACGCGGACAATTGTCAAATTCTGGAAAACAAGGACAAAACGCGTTTAATAATAATCAACATCATTATCATTAGTCTTTGGATGTCCATTGCTGGACATAGGCATCCCTTAGTCAACGCCACTCCTTCAGGTCCTAGGTCTTCCAAATCTAGTAAGTACCTTCCGGCTATCTTCTTCAGGTCAGACCACGTGATAGGAGGGCGACCTACGCGTTTTTTACCGGCACTTGGTTTCCACTCAGACACCTTTATCATTATCAACCCTTTATTTCAAGTGTTGGAGACGTGCCTCTATTAGAATGAGAAGGTAGACCAAATACTTTACGTTCCTGAGGGACCATTATGGAGATCTCTAAGATGTACAGATGTTTTCCTTCCGTACATGTATAAATGTCGGGGCGGAGAAACAATATATCCCCCGACCTAATGCCAAAATACTAATGTGTTCTAAAAACTGTGGCCTGCTCAGGCAAGGCTGAATTTGATGCCTGTCCACGCCGATCCCTAACTCGCATGCCGAGGATGTCAGTTTTGGGCAAAAACTCCTCAGGGGAGGCCTATGTCCAGCAATAACCTTAAACAGGCTGATAAAGATGATGATGTTTTCCTTTCCCATTACATAAAGATATACTTATTTATATAAGTAGGATAAAGATTGTTACAAGGTACGTATGGTCTTACCTCTAGAATTTAATCTGTTGTAGTCTTTCAACTGGAAATAAATGTTCTTCTCTTGAAACCACATGACCGTTAGTTTGAGGTTACAAAGTTTTACTTTGTTAATGGACTCGGTCATATCAACTTTCTTCAGCCTGCACAGTGCGCTGAAATGTTGTGCATCCAGAGTCTCGAGCGGATTATTAGAAATATTGTATAGCAACAATTGCGGTAAAATGCCCCAGTCAGGCAATATCTTCAGCTTGTTGTCCGAAATATCCAGTAGTTCTATTGGAGCCTGTATAGGTTTTGTTATTTTAAGATCACTCAAACTAAAGTGAAGCAAAGGATTTCCATTGAGATACAATTTTCTTAGAGACGGTAGCTGAAATATTGATTCCGGAAGTTTTAATATGACGTTATTCGAGAGATCCAAAGTGTCCAGACTAGTGAGGGACGAGAGTGCGTGTTCGTCAATCTGATATATTTGATTTTCTGAGAGATAAAGGAATTTTATACTGGAATATCCATAAAATGTGTCTGCGTGAAGCTCTTGTAACTTATTGTCGCTGAAGTCTAGTATCTGAAATAGACAATTTAATGAAATGTTAACTTCGGTTCTCACGATACATGTTGGACGTGACTTCAGATTGTGTACAGGTAAATTTCATTGTTATTATCGTTGTCCCGTATACAGTATGGAATGTTATTATGTGTTATTACCATAACACATTTTATACAATTTTGAGTCATTCTAGGAAACACAACATGAAACTGTAATTAAAGGTATGTGTGAAGAGATAAGACTTGATTAGATAATGGCTGTAGATATGGCTGTACAATGCATCAAAGCGACAACTCAAATAAGAATATTTATCACAATACTACAATAACTGACAATTATTCACAAATCTCTCATATTTAGAAATGTGTTTGATACGAATAAAGAGCAGAGACCACGCGAACAGAACCCGAGTAGATATTATGATCAGGCATGCAATTTTTCAAAGCACAGATCGCATTAAATTAAGAATTAGAACGGACAATGAATCAGCAGAGATCGCTACAGAACAACTGACTGATAATGACGACATGCCGATAGCGCGAAAAACACGTTTTATTCAGAAGCCTACATTTTATTTCACCTCTATAAACAATACATTATGTTTTAAGTGTAAAGTCTACTTATTATCTCAGTTGCTAGTGACTGATCTGGGGCAAAAAATCCTTTTTATAACAAATAAAAGTATTATTCTTCGAAAGAAACAAGGCTTTTGTCCTTTTAATTCTTCTTTACTAGATACTATTGGTATAATTATTGCAATACTCTAATAAAAAACTTTTTAAGGTGAATTGAATGACTGATATGAAAATGGACTGCAGATGCATTTACTAACATCAATGCTTTAATATTCAGTAGAAACGTATGCGCAATAAGGGTATTAAAAACCAATAATGCTTGTTTCGTCTTTAGTTCTTATAACTTTAACTTTCATCTCTTTTATCGAAAACCAGTGGCAGAATCAGTACATTATCCTAATAGGAACGTTTTAAAGTTTGGAAACATCTGATAGCCGCCTAGGTGCACTTCCTGATCTCTTACTTTTTTTCCGTTTCAGCCTTCAAAGATCTATCTTTTTTATCGAAAAAGATTGGCAGAGTGATTGAACATTTCTGATGAGAACATTAAAAGATGAGAATTGATTGTAAAATGGACTGTAAGTGTGCACTGACCTCAATACCTCCTCTCAGGTTGGGAAGTTTCGTGAGTCGCAGCCCACCACAGTGTGCCCCGTACATATCGTATGCGTATTCGTAGGTGCATCGTGTCGGCTGTGATGATAGGACGTCGAGATCAGTCACCTCTGTCGTCCAAGCACAACAAAGTAATGTTGTCGCGAACAGCAAACTGGCTTGAATTCTGGAAGGAAATTCAATTTATCTAAGTCTATAAAGGTGGAACAACAACAAATTGTTATTATATGATCATTCTGTCCGTTACAGGGTAAGTAGAAGCAAATAACACTTGTGCGAAATATTTCTATCCTTAAAAAACGAATGTGCTTCTTTAAAATTCATTACTTTCTTAATACACGCGCCTTTTGCAATCTTCTGGTCGAAAGATTTTATACATGTGTTATACCGTGTTCCGCCTAAAGAACATAAAAATAGTTCATAATGCCATTTGTAGATCTACCTTCATTTAACAATATTATAGTCTTCTCATCAAAGGGAATAGTTATAAAATTATAGGTTATTTAATAAACAGTTATATGCATCTAACAGGGAATCATTATAAGTACGATATGACACAGACGCATCGGTCATATAATTTATCAGTAATCTTCAGGTCGTCGGGTCAACTCCACAACGCACCCTCTTGAATTTACTTTAGCGATGAGGTTATCATTTCGCTCTTAGTGCTACTGTATAGCAATTTAGTATTTACATATAATTATTAAAAAGGTTATTACATATATTGGTTTTTGATCGTATTTTATACATATTTACCCTAATATATCCATATTCCAACAGTGGAATTATAATGGGTCGATTATATACCCTAATAGACATAATATGTATATCGCTCGATATTTATATCAATATTTTACCCTAATTTATACCAACATAAACGTAATATCGTGTCTGCAATCCCTGAAGAGGTAGGCCGAGGAGTGTAGTACACTCCCAGGTTTCACCAGTTACCATTCAACAGTCAACTAGGAATTTCACGTTAGAAAAACTTAGTACTTGACCCAGATATCGAACACCCGACCAACGAACCAGTCATAATATATTGTTTCCAATCCTTTTATTTTATTTTAGTGAGAACTTCCTATTTTTTTATTTATACAAGATTAGGCACCCTTTGAATTGTGTTGAAGAGAAAATTTTAATATGAGGAAATTAAAATACAAGTAGGTAATTAATTGCCTACACAGTTGAACTTATCAAGCCGTATACTCAAATAAACAACGATATAAACTAATATATAACTACGACTACAAATATTTATATATTTACGACTACAAATATTTATATATTTACGACTACAAATATTTATATATAGTTATTATAACTAACGAGTTAAACAAGTACAATAAACTTAATAAAATTTTCCTATCCACCGTTTTTTTTTGTTAATTAGCAATATTTGTGTCATAACACTTCTGTTTGAAGTGTACGTTGGCTCATCAGGCGTCCTTATCTTCATATGCCTAAGTACATTTATTTATATAGTCAGGGGTATGACAACCGTTAGTGGCAAAGAAACGTTCTGCAGTGCTAAGAGTCTAGGAAAGTTCCATAAATTGTGAACTTTTTTTATAATATCTGAATATTTTTTTGGTTCTGGAGCCTTGTCCTGGATACCTGGAGAACGCAGGAATAATGATGTTGACGATTTTAATATTTTAATATCTGCCCAAATAGGTTAAATAATAAATGATACCATCTCGCTAAATCTGTCATGGGGTAGGCAAAGAGTACCGATTGCTAAATATCTGTATCCTACCAGACATGACGTACCTACTTCCACATTCAACACTTCCTTCCTACACGCTCGCCCTCTTAGACTGTTGACGTCCACCAGCCAGTACATATTTATAATCTGTATTACATCGTCCCAACAGTGTGTGAAAAACATTTCCTGAAAACACCCAGCAGTTATATAAACCAACGTACCAGGTATATAATTTACGAACATCAAAGAGTGACATTGTAAAACAGCATTATTCTTGTCACCACAGATAATGAAAATAATGGAGGTTAAATTAATAGTAAATTAGTAGGTTTTAATGTAATGCAATAGCATAGTGACGTGGGTAATGGATGTCGTCCTCATGATGGTGACAGTCCAGAACTGCACATGTCCTAACGCGTCAAGCATCGCTGCAACTTATGAAGGCGATTGTATTGTAGTGGCGTCAAATACATACAATTATCATGTGTAGCGTATTGTTATTATTATTTAAATTACGAGCATAAAATGCTTAAAAATCCTAATCGTTAAATCAAAAATTCACAGTTTTTTTATTTGTTAGTACGTTGAATATTTATTTTGTAAATGTTATGGTATGTTTTGGCCTGGGTTGTGTAGTGCTTTCAGCCTTAATCTGATTTTATACTCGGTAAATAGCTCCAAATCATTACCAAGTAAATATGTACTTACTAAATTCGTATTTTCTGAGGTTAATCAAAAGTCACCGAAACCGGTGCAAGTGTATAAAAGGTCGATTAAAGTAGATGAAGTACGCCAGGTCAGTAAGGTAGATAATTGGCACTCGGTATCTCTACGTACCCGTAGAGAGTCAAGCGTGATGATATAGCAATAATAAATAATAGCTAGACTGCCTTTTTCGTCGAGTGGTTGCAATCAAGACTGCTGATCGAGAGGTCCTGGGTTCGAATTGCGGGTCGGGTACTATTGGATTTTTCAAATTTAGAATTCTTAGTAGTTACTCAGAGTCTTGATCTCTGTCCGGTGTATGACAATAGGCTTGTCATCTATTGTATGGGACGTAAACGTAATTGGTGAGACGTGGAAATGGACCACCACTCGTGGAACAGTACTCTGCTCACTACGCCTTCAGGGATTACAGGCCTGGTGTCATGTATAAAAAATAGTTAGATATTTTTCTGTGCACATTATACACAAATTAGCTTGCAACGGTTCACGTGTATTGAACTGTAACATGGAGATTGATAAGGCTGCAACATAATCTAAGTGTAATTGGCCATGCCCTAAATATTATTAGATGGTAGAGATACTGCGTCTATCTTACGAACAGTTAACATTGTTGAAGATAACATGTGCAAGGTTAAGAACTTAACATTTATTTATATATTTTGCCTTCTTTACCATAAAACATTTCAAGCAAATGCAAATTGAGTCCTATAGCTATTTTCACCCTGAAACCGAGTTTTACTTGTCTTTGTAGTAGTGTATTCGATCACATTAAGTGAAAGATTTCAGTTGAATACAGATAAACAATTTAATTGGATACTCACAATAGTTACAACATAACTTATAAGCATAAATAATGTCCGAATAACTGATAAACATTACAATCCACCGAGCTGATCTTATGGATATTTTTAGATGAAAACAAAATACTGTCGAAACCAGCTACAGTCTAATGCAAAATTTCGGTCATATACTGACATATTTTTATACACTTTTATACAGTATTCATAGTACCCGCAAAATTCAGATAAATAGGGGCGACTGGGTACAACTGTTTCAACCGTACCCAATCTACCCTACCTAATCATATTATTTTCATACCTACCAATGTCCAATAGATAAATATGACAGATGAATAGAGTATGATAAGCTATCAAATAGTACAATATTTCTTAACATTTGCATTTCAACATAGCGAATATGAACTTGCAATAACCTAGGGTGTCGCCACCCTAATTGCTGGAGGTCATTTTAATTCCTTTAATTGACGACTTAAGGACCCGCGGCTACATCGAGTTGTTTAGTTCTGAGAATCTCCATATGACTCATCCGTTATAACTGGACATTGTGGGGAAGAAAAATGCTTACGATATGAAGTACATCAAACTTAGTAAAGTAAGATAAATTATTTCCAATTATATACATACATATATGTACATGATAACTGGTAAAATATGGGAGTTTACTGCACTCCTCTGCGTACCTCTTTGAGGTTTACAAGCCTCTTATGTAAACATTACATTTTACATAGATTGTGATTGGTGATATGTGAAATTATCGGGAATGATGGCTACTAGATATTTATTCTGCAATGATCCATTGAGCGGAAACTGAATTTATTGTGCGGGCACTCCTGCGCAGAGCGCGTAGCGGCGGCCCCGATTGTCTGATTGATCCTTATGATCCGCCGCGCCCCTGGGAACGGCTATCAAAAGAAAAATTGATTGACGGGTTCATTGCTACATGTCAGAGAATTACTGGATGTACATGATGCCAATTTATAAAGTTTATCATCATTTTCAACCCATTTGTTTCCATTTTTGGATACAGGTCATATTCTAGAATTAGAACGGTTAAGGCCACAGTCCACCCTGCTGGCCAATTGCGTTTTCCATAGTTCAGTTACAATATGTAAAGTAGCTACACTGGAATTAAGGAGCATAACTGTCCCATATTGCTATCTTATTTTCATAAGTTAACCAACCGTACATATGTATAAGGTTTGACCGTAACGCATTTTTCATACAGTGATTACTAACGCTGTAGAATGACATTAAACAGTATTTTTCAGGTTGAATTAAGGTAATCAACTTAGTCAAAAGGGGAGGAGTTGTTTTCGAAAACACACATACTCATATGTAGGTAGGTGACATGTTTTCATTTGCTCATTACTTCAAGATAACAGACATACGCCTTTGATTTCCGTTTAAAATTAGAACGTCATCAATAATGTCGGCCTAGCTATATCTGCCGAATATGATAAGATTTATTCATCGTATTTTCTTAGCATGAATCAGGCGGATCCTCGTGACGAATTTTTTAAAGTCTACTTCAAATTTTCTATTTTGTACCGTTGTTAATTTTCCTTACTAAGAAATGACGTCAATATTTAAAAAAAAAGTAAAAAGTGATTAATCTAAAAATCTAAACAAGCAATAATGGTCTCATAAAGACCCGAAATCTCAATATTTCTGTATTTCGAACCCGGTACATTCTGTCTATCCCATAATGAGCTCTGTAGTATAATAATATCATTATTATATTGGATATTATATTTCATTTGATTTAAATTGAATAAAGCGCGACTTATTTATTGTTTATAAGTACCCTAAGGTAATTAATTACATTCAGCCGTTCACAGCTTTGCAACCATTACAAGATTTTTTTAATTATCTGTATCAATTGACTTCTTCTAATATGATTATGATTCCGTTATATTAAATAGTTTTTTTAGACAATGAAGCGAATAAAACATTAAATTTCATGTTCTTTTATCATGAAATTAATTTTTTTTATTGTTATCTGCCGTTATTAAAACATGTATACCTAAATTATTTATATCTACTATTATGTATATACTATATTTCAAATATATAGTAATATATGGTAATTAAGATTACCAGCATAATAATATTACCAAAAATAATAG
>DWEC01003917.1:0-10224 GCA_018245735.1 Microceris miodesmiata | reverse complement strand
CCTAAATACTTAAGTAATTAGGTAATGAACACGATGGTTTCTTTATCAGATCGCACGGTGATCACAATGCGCAAAGCAAACATAAATTTAATTATAATGTATCGGCTAAACATGATATCAGTTAAATCAAACGCCGAATTTAATTCTGACAGTGACAAGGGCGCGGACCAATTGCTTGGAAGCGTACATTGAAATGAACAATAAAATTGTTTCGTTTAACAAGAACTGACAAGAGAGGAAGGCGAATGGCTCCTGGTCGTGGGAAATACTCGTAGTCAATATAAATTAATAAAAGCATGTACATGATTATATGAGCCTATAAAATCTGGCACTCGATGCTTAAAGTGAATTAATGTGTTAAGTATTTCCTTTCAGTTCATTTTCAATTTTAAATGAGCATGCAAATTATGTGAAGTCCTGTGTATGTTACGCCATTTAAATGGTCACTGAAGGCGATTAATCTCCAATACAACAGAACTCATTTCTCAAATGGGCTCGAGATCCGTTGTTAAGCAAGACTAATTACTTTTTAAACAAAACCGAATAATACATCAGCCACAGCCACATTCAGACTTTGACAATTGATTATTACATACGAAATTTAATTATAGATAATAATTAGAGTAGCATAATTTAAAATTCGAATTTAATGTTGAAAGAAAAAAATGCGTGTCATTTTTATTAGTACCTATTTAAAAAATATTTGTCGTCTATAATAAAACTGTAAATGACGAATGAAAACTAAAACGTATAATTATGTTATTATAGACAAAATACCACATCTTATCAAAATCTAGTAACATTATAATGCAAATAAAATATGCATAATAATAGATTATTAAAAATAAATTAACAGGCTACTAACATTTAGTTTTTATTACGTTTCTCTAAACGAACTTTAGAATTAAATTTGAAATTTAAACCTGTTTGGAAATAGTTGCAGTGACATTAGCATTATGACATCCGTAATTATAAGTTTCAAAATATTTTTATTCCCCTGTGGTAGTCTTTCCTTAGTACTTATCGAAATTTCTTTAGAATTTGAAGCAACACAGGCAAAATTATCATATTATAGCATCCATTACATTCTTAAATCAAAACATTTAACATATCCGCTCCTTTACCTCATACTATGTTGATATAAGTGCTATTTAATTAACCTAATAACCATCAAAGGATTAATAGGCAATTGGAAGCTGGTAAGTATTATTAAATCACTTTTACATCCTGACATTTAAAGCGAATCGAACATTCGAAATCGCCAGGCCGTATGACGTTCGTTAATAGGCCAGATTTCACAACTACGACTATTTCTTGGAAATATGTCTCAATTAACGCTGGACCATGTACGGGCTTTAGCTGTTCTGACCATTGAGAAGTGTCGTAATGAGTAAGTAGTACTTGATGCTAATCTAATTCTGTTATAGAGTTGTAGTAAAAAGTTACAACAGACCGAAGATGAATGAAAACCAATCCTTACATATTATCCAAATCTATATATCGACATGATTATTGTGCCTAAAAATTTCGTACATTGTAAAAAAAATCAAATCGCTTGTCAATAGGGGTTGGACACATACAGTTTGTATTCTAAGTACTTCTTAAATGGATTTCATTACCAAAACTAGGCAATCCAAAAAGCAAGCTTAAAATTTATACTTCCGGTATAGTAGTGAACAATTTACAAGAAATATAAATTTCGAACATTTATAAAAGATTTTAATTTGTTTTCTTTATTATTCATTCCATTTGGATTTGATATGCATAATGTATGAGTACTTAACATTTCCAATATCTGATATATAAAAACTTTAAAATCAAATATTTATTCATTCATTAATACGTAATTAAAAAACGACTAAATCAATCGACTAAGTTTTACGAATTCCAATTTAGCCAACCCCATAGCCACATGTAGAATAATGAGAGATAGATGCCGAAACAAAGTCTTGACACTCATTTTAATTAAATATTACAGTTATAATTATAGTCATAATAACACGTAAATAATGTAATTATTATAGTTATAATAACACCTACTTGTTAAATACTTTAAAGATATTTCAGCAGGTTAATTGATAATAAATATTCTCCACATCCAAGTAAATATACCGAGCGCACCAGCTTACGACTAGACTGGCCTTTGTTGAGTATAATTCGGTCTTATTAGGAGAAATTAACATAGGAACTTGCATGAACACCAGAACGATCTAGATTGTTCTATTACTAGAGCACTACGACACACCGCGAAGGTGCTTTAGAAGGCTCTTGTTTGTTCCATATGTGACCTCGATACGTCAACTTTACAGTAACTGGTTATGCAACTGTGTGCTTTACTGAGCCACTTGTAAATAACTTAGGATTAAATCACACATCATAATTAGATGCTATATACTAAGTTTTACCCCTATTTAACTAAGGGCATTTGATTCGCTCCTTTTCAGTTATTATTTCTTTATAAGCTGCACCTTCGATCTATTTCGAAATTCAAATTTAAAAAGTATTGCCATTAAGCTTATCGTTTTTATCTTCTTGAGGCAGAGACGCGATTTCAAACAGTCTACATCACTCCATCTGTTTCTACAACCCTGGCCGAATTTCCCAAGCTTTCTTCGCGCAAAGTTCTGAAGGCTTCTGTTACCAAAATCAAGGTACATATTGTAATTATAATATCTGTTTTATTACATAGAAATAGCAACATCGTTAGTAACTCCTGCTACCTTCACACCGCAATTAGATTGAACATAAAAGTAATAATATGCATTAACCCTTATATGTTTTGCATTTAATGATTACATGTAAACCACTCAGTGCTTTGTAGGCGTATCCAGAGATCTAGTCATGAGACATAATATAGAAACAGACAAATTAAATTTTAAAAGTCTTATTTCGCAATGTATTGCAACATAGTTATGCATGTATGTTATCATCATTATCAGCGACGTCTTGGAATTTTAATATACGGTATCGCGCCCGTTCCATTTTTTCATGGAACTACGAGTAAAACATATAATGGGCAATAATTACGATTGAAAAGAATATCTAGTTTTATCACTATGCTAGTTCTTAGGCTATTTGATTTCGTAATTGTCTCTTCGACTGTGTAAAAAAAGCGAAAAAAAGTGTATTGTATCAATGAAAATATTTATGATAATAAAAGTAACATCACGCCAGTAATCCCCGAAGAGGTAGGCAGAGGAGTACACTTCTTCGTTTCACCAGTTACGTTTATGTCCCATGGAATAGGTGGTGAGCCTATTGCCATACACCAAGTACAGATCCAGGCTCGCGCAGACAGAAGTCGCGCTTGCAACCACTCGACCAACGAGGCAGTCAGTATCAGTATTTTTGATACCGTGCCTAATATTTTAAACACGATCACGATTAAAATTGCATCACAAACATTATTTACTACATAGATATTTATGTGTTGTGTTATATACAATATAATCTGTTTGAACTACGTCAATTCACACACGTTAGATAAACGTGAAATCAATACAAGCAATATATAATAATATATGCATAATTTGAATGACATATATTTGCAAGTAATGTATAATTTGATCGCGAGCGAGGTGACGTTAAATCACATCGTAGTGAAATCAAATACGTTACGTGCGCCTACGGATGTACTTAAAAACAGTTGAAATTCGGCCTTAGCTGATTATACTCGATAAAAACTAAACGGTCCGTTTTTTATGATCTCTCCATTAATATCGCATTATCTGTTATGATATACCAATTAGTGTATTTATGTGATGTATCTGTTATGTTAAAATAATATCGCATTATGTTTTAAAGTTTATATACATATTGTTTATATATTATATTAGTTTATTAGTTTCTTGTTTATTATATATTAGTTTCTTGCATGAAGTGTTCATCACTTATTGTTAGTGAGTTTTGACTCTTTAAATAATTAATTTAATGCTTTTTAAAACTCCCGATAATTGAACGATTGTTTTACATTATGAAATTTTTCATGTATGAATTTAAAAACAGAATCATGCAGTCATTTTACTTAGTAAGGTAGCAATGAAACGGACGAATATTGAGGTTCCCCATAATATCGCCTACAACGTGTAAAATCTGCCAAACAGTATTTCACCAACGTGGCAAATGATGACCTTGACAGTTCAGATTATGAGAAACATAAAAGATGATCATTGATGATCATGATGACTTCTTGTAATATAGCACAGTTCATCGTTACATTTCAAACATAACTTGACATCTGGTAGCGAGAAATAAACAGCAAATCTCAGTCATAGAACGCCCATTTAATGATAACGGAAAATGAATAAATAATGCTTAAGAGAGGTCGACCGCTTTCAAAGCGAGCCGTGTGAGAACATTGCCGTGGAACAATGAAACCACTCGCAATCTTGATTGTGCATGAACATTCCTGATACAATGCCTACGTGAAAAACGTAATCCGAAATTCTAGAAATATTTTAGAGTGGAAAAACTGTATAAAAGTTTCTTTGAGTTTTAAAAATAATAACGAGTGAATGATGACAAAGGCTTTGGTTCAATATAATCTAACTTCGAAAAAAATTGTTTTGTTCAATAATTGACATTTCTGTCTCTCTCCTCAAACCTCATTAACCTCAAACTCATTATGTCTTTGTCTCTGTGTCTATTAATACTTGTATCTTATACTTTCAGTAAACTTATCAATTAGCAAAAGAACCTTGGACTGACTATAAAAATGAATTTGATTAATAATAATAAATTTTTGTAAATCAAAAATTATTGGTACAAAAAAAATTACATTGTTCAAACAAAGAGATGATCTATAATATCATATCTATTTTGATAGGGATTGATGATGATGATCATCATCAGCCTATCTTAGTCCACTGCTGGACATAGACCTTCCCCAGAAGGGGGTTTATGCCCGTAATCTCCACTGGGATCGATAGTGAATAAGAATTCCCAACGATTACGATCCTGACACTGACACACAATCTCAAAGTCGTCACACATGCACGTTAATTAAGCGTAATCTTGCCCGGCCTTCTTTCGTTGTGAACAATAATTTAATAATAATAACACGTTTTACAATAGCGTTCATGTGACGCAGAAAATAAACAAGAAATGTAGATCACACATACATGTGACAAAAGCCGTATATGTAAATCAAATGGAGGTAAGTGGTGTGTATGACTCGCGGATATGTATCAGTGTTAGATTTCGGAGGATTGCAATTCATCGTATCTGAGATCGCAGAGTATATTTGCAAATTATAAAGCTGGAATACCTTATGCTGGACTATCTATACCTCATATCCTTATATTATAATAATACAACAGTGATAACACCGTTGCCTTGCTGGACATTGGGCTGGTGCTACCAGTAACATTCAGCAGAGTTGTTAATAATACATATAAAAGAAACTTTTCACTTGTGGTTTTGAAATATAAGTGCTCTTAATGTACTTTTCATCTGCTGCTCGCCTATTTAATAGCTACGAAAATATGTCTACAAACTCTAGCCAGCAGTCAGCGTGGCAAATTTCTGGGCTAAGAGCATTTAGGGACTTATTATAAAACGTGTTTGTCATCGACACGCTAAGAAAAAGAACTCTAGCCAGTGATGGACTTTAATATAAAGAGTGAATTATACACTAGGCATTTTCTTTACTTTACAATACTAAAAATTATATGATATTTAGGCTCCGTAGGTTTTAGACAACTAAAAACGACCACGTGGTCGTTGTCATGTACATATAAGAAAACAACTGTAAAACAATAATTCTCTACCACACCTTGAGCGAAAGACTCTACCAACCTTGTGTTTCCTACAAGAAATTACATGGTATACCCAATATTGGTATGTATTTATAAATGTAAAGTCAGGTTTAATAATTAGATACAAATCAGGGAGTGGCGCTAAATCTAGATCATTGCATTTTTACCATATAAAGTGATATTTTTTATTCCGATCGCTAATGTCATTGTGGAACTGACCGGCCAGCAATGTTGTTCACAAGAGTGACCAGTGAGTCATCGGACTGTATCTGCTGCGTTATATAAAAAATATTGTAACAAATTTATATAAAGCGTGAACTGGAAATGTCAAGGAAGCGCTTTTATATGCCAGAGTATGCCACTTTTATATTTCGCAGCATATCGCTGAGAAGTTCACTTGGTTCAGCGTAGCAGGTTTAAAAACGTGACATAAGGATCTGGACACGAGAATTGTATTATGTCATTTTATGAAAGTGCACTTTGTCATAGCACGATAAATTATATTCCATTTCCAATGCACTCCGTAGGATAATTATTTCAATCAATAATATATATTTATGTTTAATTTTCGCTTTTCATTTATATTTCATGCTGTAATGTGTTCTCCACGAACATAGTGCACATTTTTTAATTCGTGCAAAACCAATGATAATGCGTTCATTGACACAGAATTATACCAAATTGGACAGAGCCTGTGCTACAAAAGCCATGGCTGCAAATGATAAACAACAGGTCCTCATAACGTAATGAGATACCTGTGTCTTCCCGAAGAGGTAGGCAGAGGTGTATTATACATTCCCATGTTTCCCCAACTACGTTTCTATCCCACTTGGAATAGGGGGGGTAAGACGTGTGCATATTTTTTAAAATTAACATTTATATTATTATTATCTTGATACTGATTAGATATTTTGTATGTAATACACGTTTACCCCTATAACTAGATTTAATTCACAGATTACCTAATCATTTAATTATTAGATTTATTTCTGATTTAATTAATTTCTTAACCTTTTTAAATTCCTATTATTGCCTCGTTTTCACGTGCTTTCGTTACTCCCGCTATGCATGTATAATATATTAACAAGAGAGTAGGTATATTTATAATCAGTCAAAAATATAGGTTACACAGAAGTGAAGTCATTTAAGTCGTATGAAAGTACATGAACCACTAATGACAAGAAGCATTCACATCGAGGTAGTACCAAATTAATATAAACCTTAATATATTACAATAAAGTTCCTTCTCGTTTGCAGGCCATTGACAATTCGAAAAAGATATATTTATATCCCTCCCAGCAGCAGCATGACATGTCTTCCGACATTCCCATATTGAGAGGAGGCTTGTTGCAACGGGTTGTAAAGTTGAAATGCATTTTTTTTAATTAATATGCCAAAATTGCAGTTCCTATTTCATATAAATTGTATTGGGTATATTAATAATAACTGTGAAATGTACTGTTCTTCCTACATTTTTAAATCTCTTTTACCTGACAGTTTTATAAACAATTTTATGTATGAATTGGATACCTCGACAAATTACTGAATGTAAATTACATTCGCTTTTTTGTTTTTTTTTTTTGTAACAAGGATTGTTTATGGTGGACACGACAATGAGTTATTTTAAAGACGATGCCTCTTCAGGGTCTACTGTTCAAGTACCTATACTCAGATATAGGGACACCTAAAAACCAGTGTTATTAAAATTATTTATAAAATTGGACACTTGTGATTGGAGCGTCGACTCTACTCTATGCGAATTCACTTGTCAATAGATTTCTCACACAACTATTTAATACATCGGAAAAATTTTCAAATGTATGTCATCACATCAGCATTTACCGTTCCACTGCTAGACAGACTGTTTTCCCAATGTGTGCCACAGCACCCGATCCTCCGCAAATCTCATCCAGCCGCTACCACCTGCCTTTGTAAGGTCGTAAATGTTTGTGGACAATTTTAATACATGCTATGATTTAGAAAAGACTATACTAACAGGTATTGTTATAATACGATATATTCCGATACGATATTGACTAGTTCTATCTGTAATTTATTCATTCTGGTACCAGTCTCATTGTTAAATAAATACTTAAATGTCATTAACACTTTTTAAAAAGGATTGCGTAGGTCTTTCCTCCTATGGAAAGTAAATTTAAGGATTTCACACCTGTGGAACATACGAAGCCACTCAGGCAGAACGCTAACATTTGTACCAATACGCTTATGGCGTTTAACATGAGTAAGTATGTATAGTAGTATATAGTAGTAGTATTTAATATTAGATTAAAATAAACGTTGTAAACCTAAATTTATACTTCACGTTTTAATAATTTGATATAATAGCTAAGGTACCAATGTTTCTACTTCTCAAATTACGCGACCTTTAAATAACGCTCCAGTCCAGCAATCATAGAAATAACAAAAACTTAGAAGCAATTTACGGAGCCCCGTACTTATTCGCGCTCGTCCAACCAGCAGATTGACAAAAGACTGTAATTTTTTTCAAATCACACGACCGGAGCCAAGCGCTTGTAAACTTTTAGTCGTGTCTGAACAAGTCCAGTTCGAGGTCTGTTCCCATTGTGGTAACCGGTGAAATTCCTAATACATTTTTTTCATATTTACTACCTATCTACTCGTACAGGATTACATGATAACAATATGCAATTATAATTCTAAGCAATCCAGCTATGAATCGATAGAAATGTGGTAGAATCTTCTAAATAGGATTTAATTGAAGATTTTTTACAGTTGGAACGGATTTGCACCGTTAAGCTAATCCTGGTTTACAGATAGATACTCTAAAGAAACATGCTATAAGAGATAGACAGAACCAAATATAGCATGACAGTTTATTTATTAAATCTCAAGTGGATGAACTCCAACTGAGAACATTAATGTACATTTGACTTCACAGAAAGGGGTTAATAAACCCGAACAAACTTCAAACGGCTATTACACGGTTACAAAGAGTTATGAGTCGTTTTTTGCGTAAACCGCAGTGCGTAGATTGAGCGAGTCCAACTCGGTTAAGTTGGGTTTACACTATTACAGTTTTACACAATCGATATTCGTATACGGCTACAACGCTGAAAAAACGTATAATATTCACAATACCGACATCATTTTACTCATAAGTTTTTTGTGACACGGTGTGAATATGACCTTTATGTTAACATCCTCCACAGATAACCATATAACAAAAACACTTTTGGGTAACCGCAGCGTGTGAACGCAAGCTTATAGCGCAGAAAAACAAGTGATCATAGGTAAAAACGTTGGACGCAAAACGGTAACCGCGGGTCGGGGACCCGTTTGTTCGTTACACGGATTACAGTCGTGCAAACACAACGATGTCACATAATAGACGAACTTTTTACAGCCTATGATGTTGAGCTCTTAAGTAACTTTATGTCATCCATAACAGTCTACTGTCTGGTATATTGTTGGTGTCTTGGAACCTTTTAATAGTGATTTAAAAGAAATTTTCGTATTATAAACAAGGGTATTCTAGTAATGTCTAGGTATCTGGATTTGTGCTCGGTGTATGGCAATAGACTAGTGAAATGTGCGAGTGTTATACACTCCTCTCTCTACCACTTCGGGAATTACAGGCGTGTTTTAGTTGTGATTAGGTGTCTGGACTCGTGCTCCGTGCATGGCAATAGGCTAGTAAAATGGAGGTGACTGCTCTACACTCCTCTGTCTAACCCTTGGGAGACAAAAAGCGTGATGCTATGTAAATAAGAATAGAGTAATATGGTGCAATGTGCTGATGGCTGGCACCACAACGTCGTATAATTTCCGTAAATAACTAATAATTTTCCTTAGTGTGGACTCTACGTTTCCGTTCCACTAAGCCAACACAGTATGCAGGTTCTACTCATATATGTATATAATATATATGTACTTCAATGAGTGTTGTGAGTGTACAAAGGACGCGAGCATAAACCTACATACTTTATAATATATGCCATCAAACCCATACGACATGATAAACCAGATTCAAAATCATTAGAATCAATGAATTGCTTCAGCCCTAATTGACTGGGTAAAGTCAAGAAAATACGATATTACAAAGTTTTATTTGGCGGCAAAGTAATGTCTTATTAGTATAAAAAATGTAAGACAAGGAGAAAGTGTGTAATAAACAGAAACGAGATCAATTTAGTTAAGTACTTATCGTCTTGCTTTCTGACGCTCTGCGGTCCAACGGAAATTGGTTCTATTAAATTTTAAGCTTATCTGACATTGCTATCTTTCATAACTTAGAAAGTTAAAGTTTTCATGGATTTTTTATGTAAGTTTTTAGGAAAAGCAAATTTAATTTTTTATGTAAGTTTTTAGGAAAAGTATCTATATTTAATTTGTTCCGCGTATAGTGTACACAAGCACTGTATAATGCCAATTGTAATTGTGGTAATACTGGTGCAGTCTGGTTGAGTAATAACGCAGCATCGCCATC